>BJBW01001371.1:0-71567 GCA_004320125.1 Scolopax mira
CCTCCAGCTTGAACCTGCCCCATTAATCATTACCCTTTGGATCCTGTCACAGAGCCAGTTCTCAACCCACCTCACTGTCCCCTCATCCTGAACTCCCAGTTCTCATGTCTTACTGTGTACGGATGCAGCAGTTTGGGCAAGAGGCTTTATAAAGAAGTGCTGCTGCTGGTTTCAACTTGAGCTTTAAATTCCACTCAGCACTCTGGGTTTGTAAATATCACCAAAAAACCCCCCCCTTAAATATTGAATTTTTATCTGTCAGTAGTACTTTGAATGTGTTCTTTACACTGATGAATATAAGTCTACATAGCCCTTTTCTAGCATATTCTTTTTGTTGCAATTTCCAGTTCTCACGTGCTAGTGAGATACTGCAAATGGCAGCTGTGTTGCTGAAGTACCCAATGTGAAAACTTTCCATTGAAAACTTAAATCACTTTACAGCTCTTTGCCTGCAAGCTACTTATCAGTATTTTTAAACTTGTCAGTTGTGTCTCAGGAAAAACAGGTGTAAAAGACGAAAACAAGGAAAAATACTTATAATGGTGCTAATAGTTAGGTTTCAGGTTGAGAACAAACATCTTGGTCTAAGCAGATGCACAAACAATTAGGAAGTGACATTCTTCTCCAAGGTACAAATCATCTAAAGGCTTTTTTAGCAAGGATGATCGTCACTATGAATACATCTCTAAATAGGAATAACAGGAGTACTTTTGAATGAGTAGAACTGAAGCTTATGATTCAGCTAGTGAATTGTAAGGATGAGATCAGCAATAATGATGACAGCAGTGCTGATTTTAGGGGAAGGGTAATCAGCTGTAGCACCTGGGGTAATTAGAAGTTTCCAGACATCTGCTGCACAGTGGTGGGGTTATTCTCAGGGCGGGTGAGGGTGTGGTGAGCAGGCATTTTTCTGTATGCCTTCGGCTTCAGCTGTTAAGAGTGAATTGTAATTTATGTAGGTTGGCTTTTTGATTTTTCTAAAATAAAAAAAAAAGGGAGAAAACCAAAATATATACATTACTGTTTCTATAGCCCATACCACGGCCAGATCCAGTGAATAATAAAGAAGAAAACCTTGATCAAGTTCTGAAATCCAGATTGAATGAAAAAGAGCTGAAGAACAGCAGAGGTCCTACAATTGAAGAGCTCAGCAAAATGTTTTACACAACAAAACATCGCTGGTATCCTGTGGGACAGTAAGTATTTATTTTTTCAATGTTTGTTCCTTTGGGATGCAAAAGGAGGTATAGGAATAATTTGATGACTAAATTCAACCTAGCAGAAATCATGTGACACAAGATACTCCTAGCCCATGGGCTGCTCATAAAATCTTAAATGTAGTGTTGTGTAAATGGAAGACTGTATTTGCAAGAGTTTTTTTTAACGCTGCTCCTTTGGTAGACTTTGCAATTTTTTAAATTTTTTTTTTTCTAAAATTGGTTTCAGAATAGAAATTCCTCATACCATTCAGTTCACTACTGGTTGCGGTGACTTAATAAAGTTGCATAAATTCTCAGACCAGGACACAGCATAAGAGAATCTAGTATGTAAGATACTCTCAGTGGATATGACCAAATACAGCTTAGAAATGTGCATTGGCCATTCCTTAACACCTTTTCAGAAAAAACTTCAGGAGGATGATTCTCAGTCTTCAGAATAGTAGAGGTTTTTCATTTGAAATGGTGAAAAGCGCACCTTGGTGCCCCTTGTACTCAGAAAGTGAGGAGGGGGAGAGATACAAATAGAATCGTAGAATCGTTCAAGTTGGAAAAGACCCTTGGGATCATCGAGTCCAACCATCAACCCTACTCTACAAAGTTCTCCCCTACACCGTACCCCCAACACCACATCTAAATGACTCAAACACATTCAGAGATGGTGACTCAACCACCTCCCTGGGCAGCTTATTCCTGTGTCTCATCACTCTTTCTGTGAAGAATTTTTTCCTCATGTCCAGTCTAAATATGCACAACTGACCTTAGAGAAGAACTATATACATTCGGATACACCTCTGGAAACACATGGCATTCTAGCTTGTGTTACTCCTTTCCAATCCCTAATTTCCATTCCAAAGTAGCTACCCTTTTGGTAGGTACTAATTTATAGCTCTGGAGACTTGATACAGGCAGAATTATATTTTTTTTGTTCACAGAAAACTTTTTAGTTACTATGTTTTAGGGGTAGATAAAAGGAAAGACGTGGTAGAACTTTCTGTCACTTTAATGAGCATCAACCAGGATCCTCCTTGTTTTAGGGTGGGGAGGTAAGAGGAAAGTAGCGATCGTTTTTGTTGTGAAGAATTTGGTTTGTAGTTTGCCTGCAAAATATTACACTGTTCTAAGGTACAGCCTGGCATAACTCCTTTAAACATCAAGTCCTTGTTCTGTAGCAATCATTTTAGCTAAAGGAAAAGCTGACCATGTGATAAAATTAACTTCACACAAAGGATTAAGACCAAACAGCAGCTTTTGTACCTACTCAGCTGTAGAACTGATTGGATTATTGCGTGCTTGTAGCAGATGGAGCAATAGAAACGAGTAGCATTATGTAACTCGCTGAACAGAGATGACATCTAATGAGTGGTGACGGGTTGTGCTTGTCTATCTTCTGGTTTGCTCCCTTGTGTAACCTCCAGACCACTCACCAGGGCTGGGGGAGGGGGGAGAATGTCAGGAGAAGGGAAGCCTGTCCCAAGCTTGCATTCACTGCAGCTTTTTTTAATTCTAGGTATCACAGAAGACGCAAGAATCCTAATCCTCCTAAAGACCGATAACCAAGATAGCTGCTTGTTCCTCAGCACTTTGCTATTAATCTTTACTGGAAATAAAAATTACAGAAAGTGAAATGTTTGGCAGTTCTGTGTGAGTGCTATAACTAAACCATGTTTAATTAAATTTGAGTGTGTTTTTTCTACTTCAACTAGTTGATAGAAAACCAAGAAAGCTCATGAAACAAGGATCCAGTGGAGGCTGTTGTACGTGCACAGTAGGTGCATGGGAAGGTGCTAGTGTCAGAACTGGGTGTAACAGGTGATGGTATGCTCCAGTTAAACTCAATCAGAGGCTTGGCATTGGTAAAATGAATGCATGGAGGTCTTATGTCAAAATGGGAAGTGGAGAACTGGACACGTTAGGGTTTGGTGTTATTTTGGGGGATTATTATTATTTATTTTTTTAGAAATCTAGTAACTGAAAGAGAGCTGGTAAGCTTGAATACTGAAGTATTAGTAAAATAGTATTGATGAAAACTATTGAGGTATTTATGAAAACGATAAAAGTAGCTTTGCTTCTTCTATTATGTTTGTAAAATATTTGATGCCATGTTTAATCCTACATCAGCCAAGTGATTGTATTAAAGGCTGTTGTCATGTACTGAAAACTGGCCAACTTGGTTAAATTTTAGTTTCCAAGGCATAACTTGCCCTCCTAAGTCACCTAGCACTTCCAAATATCTGAGGTGACTTCTATGTGTATTTGTGGGTTGGGGCTTTTTTTGCTTGTTTCTTTTTAACCCCACCCCAGCTACTGTTTGGTGAGGATGGTATGTTTATATAGAAATGGGGATTGCTGTAGCTCAGAGTAGGAAGAGTTCTTCACTGCTGCAAGGAAATCTGTGAAGACTCCCAGCTCTTTCTAGCTTACTTAGGGGAAAAGGTTGGTCCTTTATTACATAAAATCCCTTAAATTAGTTTGATTCTATTTCATAGCTGTAGTGTTTTGTAGGGCTTAAATATTTCTGCTATTAAAATATTCTATGTCATCTAGCATTTTTTTCTTGAGAAAAGGAGATTCTTTACTCCATCCTACTGTTTTATGCGTCAGCATTCTGATAGAAAGGGCTAGCTTGGAACATTGTGCCTCTGCAGAGATCCCAGACTTCATTAAGTTTTCTTAGCAGATCCTAATAAATAACCAGAAAATAATTATCCCATATATGTCAGACATCTTGATTGTATTTGCTTTCCAAATCAACTTGGGTAAGATAGGAAGGTTCTTGTTTATTGTGTCCTTTGCCAGCATTTGTTACCCATGCGTTTTGCTAGAAGTGGAGTAAAGTCTCTAATTCTGGTCATTATTGGGAATAAAGGACACTTATTTTTCTTATGTTATTACTAGATAACCTTTTTTTTTCCCCTTAAATTTCCTTTAATTGTGAAAAAAGTACTATTGCATACATGCAAAAAGACTGCCTTTAAATAATTCTGGAAAATTTGACATAAAGCTAGTCTAAGTATGATCTTAGTATTATTCTGAAAAATGCATTTTTTTAATCCAAATGCCAGTTAGCTGCTAATGGTTTGTCGTGGCAGAGCATGACATTGTTTTGCTTATTCTCTCTGTTCTGCTTGTAAGATAGCCCAGTCTGTGTCTAAGTCCACATCAGCCAAGTGATTTTGGCTCCGTGTTCTATGATGTGTTGCTTGTGTGATAACAAAAACACTGTCATGAAGGAATGTCTGTTGTGTCTGTGAAAAGGATTGCTGCTTCCTCTGCAAGTTCAATCGCATGAATTTTTTATAATTTTTTTTTTTTTTGCCTGGAATATAACTTTAAAAATAGTTTCTAGTAATTTGCAGTACAACAAATATTACTCTTTTCATTGATTCATGGTGCCTGCTACTGACACTGGTCCGTAAGTGAGAAGTTTACATCTCACGTTCAGTGTGTTGTGAAGTTCTGCAGCATAAAACCAAGGCCCCTTTATTTTTGGAAAGCTGAGACCTAATTTGTCACTGTTTGACTTTACTCCAGTGCAAGAAAAGATATCCTTGGATTAATTGAAACTTTCATTTGCTTTTCCCCCTCCTTCCCCCCAGCTTATTGCTGCCTAATGCTATTAAGACATCTTGCTTTACAGAAACCTTCTGTTATCACATTTGCCTGTTCTTGTCTGTCTGACCCTGTTTATGATCAAGCATCCACACTCACTGTAGAAATGTTGGATTTCTCAATGTTTGCCAAACATTTTTGGATGCTTTTCAGGCATTCTGAGGGCTAAAAATCTATGATGTTCTAGAGTGCTATCTTTAAAGTACTTCCTCTTCTGATCGGTTAAGAAACTGAGCCTAAACCACGTTTGCTACATGTACCCTCTGCCATTTTGTTACTACATCAATTCATAAAATTGGTATTTTATAATCTTCCCCTGCATTACGCTGCTGCTGCTCTCAATCTTTCTATGTTCTTGTCTGCTGAAGTTTTCTCCTGGGTCATCTGAAGCATGACCTAATTAAAATCCTACTCTCAGTAATTCCAAGCTGCCTTCCTCGTTTTCTAGGTCTTGAACAACTACATACTTACTTGAAGACTTGGAATTAGAAATCCATCCGTTTGATTCTTTCCCAGTTTCTATGCAAAAGAATAATCCCTTTGAAAGTTAGTTTGGGGACTTCTGTTTCCTGTCGCTCTTTGCAATTGAAAACTTTAGTTGCATAGAATTCACAATGTTAATTCTGCTCTGGTGCCCTTGTATCCCATCTTAGACATGTAGCCATTTGCTTTGTATCCAGCAGTGTTCAGACCTTATCGGGTTCGTTGTTGTGGATCACACACAGTTGGGTACATCTTCCTGATATTTTTTTTTAACATCTGGCTAGAAGTTTTCTTGGGCTCTGCTTGCCAGTGTGCCATTAGAAAACTTGTCAGTCAAGTGCCCAACTGCTTGTCCTCAACTCAGGCCACTTAAGTGGCAGTTCAGTTTACTTGTTGTCCCAGCAAGAAGAAAGTTTTTTCACTTCCTGTAGTTGGACCTGAATGAAAAAAGGAAGCATGCTTTTAAAAACGTGTTGATTTTTGCCTTTTTTATGTGCAAATGATGTTGTTCTGCGCGTTTTTGGTTCTACCACCAGGAGGCAATCTTGCACAACAACTTACTGGATTTGTCTGAAACCTTAGGGGACTTGGTGATCTCATCAAATTTAGCACGGTGAGACCTGCATAAGGTGTTCTTTAATTACATTTGTAAAATGAACTTTCTAGCAGTTCTGAAAGTGGTTGGATTCAAGTGATCAGAGGTTCACCGGTGGGATTTGCCTGTTTACTTTGACTGATTTGACTTTTGTAGTGTGTAGCAGAGATGGATGTTCACACTTTAAAAAAAAAAAAAAAAAGCCTCACCCTCATGGTTTTGAAAAAAATAAGCCATCAGTGGAGCACTAATGTAACCCAACTGCTAAATCCACCTGTGTGACAAGTGTCATATCTTCATGTGTCAGTGCCTCATGACTGTGATGGAGGGAGCATCCATCCACACCCCTCCAGTTTTTCAGCCCTTGAGGGAAGTTCCCTTCTTGTTTGTTTACTGTTGTAATAGGTCTGAATTTCAGCTGCCATGTCTAAATTCTGCTGTATTGGAAAAAATAATTGCTGCAGCTCTGCTTTAAGTCACAGTAATGATCACTGTTTAAAGCCAACATGGCTTTTCTCCGTCATTCCCATCTTTATGAATTTCAGCAGCTGCTCTGCTGTAATTGCTCACATGCTCATTCCAGCCTCAAAATGACTAGAGTTACATAATGAAGAGATGAAATAGATGCAGATTACATTCCTCTGCTGAAACAGAAGATGTATATTTTGTTTTAATGTTACAATATATTAGAATTGACTGAAAGCCCACCAAGCACTAGAATAAACATCAGGCAAATTGTGTACCTACAATTCGTAAAAGTTGAATTGATTGCTAAGAGTGAGACCAGCTAATTAGACATCTAAGCCTGAGTTAATCTTTGTAGACTCCCCTTACAGTCAATTGACACACCAAAAAAAAAAGTACCTATGCAAGGCAGCGGGTTTTATTTTAAGATTTTACTTTCTGGAATGTGTCACACATTGTTCTCTGGAGGTGCTGCTTCTTTCTCATCTGTGAGGGGATGATGGAGTCTAGTGGAGAGTCAGATGCCTGGACTGGAGCAAATGAAAGTGAGCATATATGTAAAAGAAAATTACTCCACTTAAGATAAAAGTGTATTTGCTGTTTCTACTAGCTTTCAGTAGCAGGTAATCCATATATAGGAGCTCTTTGTTTTCTGTATGGATTAATTCACACACATTTAATTTGTAATTTTGAATAAATCACACACAGGATTTTAATCTTACCTCTTTATATTTAATCAGTCCTCCAGAGCTAAAAGATAATACTCAATCTGTTACTTTTTTGTTTCATTTGGTGTGTAGTCACAGGAGAAATAAGATAATTAGTTACTTTATCTTTCTTTATAGCATCTCTTGTAATGAGCTCATGATTCCAACTGTTACCTCTAGGTACTTCTAGAAAAATTAACGCAATAAATGATAATTTATGGGGTAATCTGCACAGAATTAACGGCAAATTTAAATACAATTTACACAGAATGTTAGTTCCACTACATAGAACTACAGCTTTTAGGAGAATGCAGATCAGAAGGCAGGAGTTGTGTGGAAGCTGCGTGAACCAAAGAGCAAGTCTGGTGAGCAGCTTTGCATTGCCTGCCTTCTAGGGACGTAAAAGTTTATGGCCCGAGGTACCACTTTATTCAGTGTCATGATGTAGGTGAGAAACAATAATCAGAGTATCATAAAGTTGTTCATCACCTCGAGGCACCACAGGAGGTTGGAATGGCCTGTAAAACTGAGAAACGTTGCCAACTAACCTTTCTGAAAAATAAAAGGAGTAAATATAGAAAACAGTTGTGCTTATATTCAGCTTTACTGTTTGTAAAGATGAAAAACAGTCTTGGGTCAGAGGCAGTTTACCATTTCGAGTAAGGCCAGCTTTGACTGATACTAAAGTTTACAATTCCTTAGCAAAAGAATCTTCCTACCAGCAACATAGGAGATAGCACAGAAAAAAAAAATCCGAGAAAGCTGTTTTTTAACATCTTTTCTGCCAAAACTAATAAAAATTTAACCATGTGAGTATCACAGAAAATTTAAATAAGCAGCGAAAATTGACTGTTAAATTAGGCTACTACATTACGCCGTTACAGCGTAGAATAAAAATTAACCTAAGTAAATCTATTGAAGTATGAACCTACACACAAACATTTATTTCCTACTCAGTAACACTAACAAAACAAAGCTTTATAGTTTCATATAAAGATTAGTGTTTCTTAAATGTTGCTAGTCTTTCTCATTCAAATTTGTTGTATTTGTTTAAACAAATAATAAGCCAGTAGCATTTTTCTGAAGTCAACATCTGTAGGAGTTACACTGGATCAGAGCCTCCTTCTCTTCACCTTCTGTTTTAGTTAAGACTGGAGATTTCAATTGAATAATAAAGTAATGCCAGGAAAAAATTTCCCTTGATCCCTAATTAGTTAACAGTTTGGTCAGTATACAATGACATAGGGCTTCACACTCCTCTTCATATTTTTTATTATTTTGTAATTTTTAATCCTGACTGGTTTAAGTATGGGTTCACTTATTACTTCGCACAAACACCTCATATCTTTATAAAACTCCCTTTCCCCCATGCTGTTTTTCATACAGTTAAAATCCTGTTATTAGTGATGGGGAAACTGAGGGTGGCAACAAGCTTCACAAACTTTAGAATTTGATTAAGAGAAAGGATTTCCTACCCGGAGTAAAGGCACAGTACAAACAAAACTCATGGTAAGTGCACTAAGCAGAGATAAGAAAAACAACAGAGAAATTCCCTTTCTAGAGCATGTATTTCTATGTTCAAATCTAAAATAAACATGCTATATGCTGGTTACAACTCGTGGACTTTATATGGCCATATTTGTTGAAAAAAAATATTAGACGTGAACGCCAAGAGGCCACTGGTGTGGCTGAAAGGTGACACAATGGTTTGTGAAGAGAAGGGCAGTAGCAATCCTGCTGGAGAGCAGCTGTGCTTAGTCCCTACACAGTGCTTGTTCAGACCGAGGACAAAACTTTGAATTGCTGGATCTGGGTGAGTGTTTTGCTTCAATATGACTGAGATTTTAACTCATGATTTTGGAAATGATACGTGATAAGACACATATTTCTTTAAGAGTGAAGCGTTTATCCTGCATTTAAAATACCCGTGTCTATGCTTTACCTTGGGCAGGTGGTCCCCAGCAGCAGACATGTCCCCACTGGTGCATGCTGGGGAGCAACCTCAAGCTCTGGCTGCTGATGCCCACCCCTCTTCCTTGCTTCCCCCTGTTCTGCCCATCCCTCTTCAAAGCAATGGCTGGGCACCCCTGCAGGGAGAGTTCATACCAAGCACTGCTCCCAAGATCACATCCTGCTTGTTTATCCTCTGTGCTCTTCTAAACAGCTCAAGCTGACTGTGCACCCACAAACATTACCACGTCCCAAAACATGCAATATATACCCACACTTTCATGCTAGGGAAGCTTCGTTCTCACAGGCTGCAGTATACAGTTTCACATAATTTCAGATACTTCAAACTGGAAAAGATAGAGGAAAAAAAATTAGAATTACATGTTGGGTCAATAGGGGGACCAGAAAGAGTCCAAGGAGTACTATGGGATGCTGATATAGGAGTCTGCTCTCGAAGGAACTAGCCCTGGCTAGTGTGAATATAAGCCAAGCCTCTTGGCAGCAGGGACTTTATTTAGAAATACAAGCACGTCCTCTGAAATCAGGTAGGTGGGTCCCACATCATTTTTATGCATAACCTGAACTCACACGGTCTTTGTTCAGACTACTAAATCTGAATGAGTCTGGTACGACCTTATCGAGATTGGCAAAACCAGCAACTCACACGCATAATTACGTTCTCTCCAAGCAGCTTGAGTCATCAAGATTGTCCAGTCCAGTTCAGAGATGCTCCAGTTGAGACTGCTGTAAAAACAAAAGGATTATTTCTTCTGGATAAACAAAATTAAACATGCAGAGAAGAAAAAGTGCACTTCTATAACTTCAAACAGAATCTGAACTTAGAAGCAAGCGGCTTCAACAGTCCACATGGGAGTAAATGAACCACACCAAAGGTCACTAAATGTCAATGTTCTGTAATTCGCAGCCTTTAGAAGATCAAAGAAATTTAAAGAAATGGTTCAAGTTGAGGCATTTGGCAAAATAATGAAGTGAAAGGCTTTCAAAGTTTTCTGGAGTAAAAAAAAAACAGTAATTGGATATAATTCTTAAAATCTTCATTTAAGCATTACTAAATAAAAATGTTGTGTTTCCATTTCAGGGTTAGTGAAATGTCAACAAAAGAAAATAATGGTATAAAAACCAAAGAGCTCTGTTCCGGCTGCTCTCAGAACATAAGGAGTTTATTTATTTAAAAATCTGTGACACTGACAAATACAATGTTCGATTTAAATAGCTTGCCAGGTGTTTGCTTTGTTTTTTCCTTTTAAGCTGTATTCATATGATAAATTAATTTTGCAAGAAATATACCACCAATTCAGCACAGGTCTTTTAACAATTCATCTCCTTACCTGGCATACTCTTTTCCCCTTAGAACAGCCCAAGGAACTGATCCTGAAAATGCCCAAAGAGATTAAAAGATAAGCTTCAATTGATTGTTGAAGATTAACTGTCAGCAGCATAACTGATCAGTTGTTTGGGGAATTTCAGTGTTGTTGCTGCATCTTTTCCATCAGCCAGCCCGAAGGGATTTCATTAACATCTTACTGGTACCTCTAAGTAGGAATTTTGACTAGATTGTGAAAACATCTAGAAATAATCTATTTTGAAATGTTAAGCATATAAATGCAAATTGAGTGGAAACAGCTGTTATTTACATTCTCTGGGTACAGTATACCACTCCCTGATGGAGAGAAAAATAAATGTCATTGAAAGAACATGAAGAATTTGGGAAAACATGGATCAAGTAAGAATATATGCAATGGACCACACTGTTATGGTGGCAAGTCTGTGAAGTTATACCAATTTACACCATAAGTCAGCCCACCTGTCAGAAGGACTTGAAAAGCTTAATGTAATTCTTGGAGAAAGGTAGGGGGTTAAAGGAATGAACATGCTGAAAACAAAAGCACATGAACAAATTAATGTTTCAGCCTTTTATGCAATGGCTAACAGAGGGCCAGGCATATTCAGAAATAGTCTCACAGAACAAAGCCCCCATTCACAACGAGATTTTGCTATGGACTTCCGTTAGTTTGAGATTATGTTTTAGAAAAATTACAAAAACTCCTGAAAAATGTAAGTAGCATATTCTAGACCAGCGTGCCTGCAAGTGGAGGAAGGAAAAGAAGCTGGAAGGAAAAGAAAGCACAGCGTGAAAGCTCCCTCCTTCAGTGAACCCAGGCTTTACCTTTGTGCCAGCCTGGCAGAGGCCCACCTACATGTCCTCTGTACATGTCCCCCCTTCACTTACCTGCAGGAGATCCCCACTACCGCGTGTCCCACTGGAAAACTCATGTTCCCTTCTGCTGTGGCTACTTCTTTCTGTAACATCACTGGCAACCACCTAGAGTAAAAAGACTGGTAAACAGACTGTCCTCAGAAAAGGTGAGGCACGTTTAAAAACGTACGCAAAACATGGCTGCCAATTTGATTTGGGACAAGCCCACTTAGTCAAATCAGCATTAGGAACCTGGACTGGGGAATTAAAGGTGGGATTGTTCTGCTGGGTTTTCTTTATAGAAGGGAAAAGATGACACAACCAACACAGCTAAAGCTCAAGCAGTGCAGAAACTTAGTGCTTGTAGGGTGATTTCCTACAGGACTTGTTCTGTTTGACTTGGGATTACTCTGTGTCTGCCAGCACACAAAAGCTGTCCTAACACAGGCAAACGTGGGACAGGAATTTCATTCTTACTCCATTTTAGATACAGATTCCTGCCTGCCATTCTGTCTTATACAAATGATACATCCGATGGCTAAATGCATCCTTCAGCTCCTTTTCAGAACAGAGACTGATGTACAGCAGCAGGTTTTGCAGCTCCATTCCGTCTAGCATGATGTGGCCTGAAATGCCGGGGAAAAATTCTGCTGTGCCTCAGGCATCTTTCTGGATCAAATTTATTCCCAGAGGGATAATTTATCAGAGAAGTGAGCTATGAAGAGAATGCTAAAAATAGTGTTAAAATTTTGAAATACAGGGCAATGGCACTGGAAGTCAGAAAAGATGTCTAGCCCAAACTCACACTTTATAAAAGGCTCTGTGTATTTTGTAATAATTATGGATATTATTTCCCCTCCCCCATTCACTTATGAAGACAGAGAGATAATAAACTTCAGCAAATCTGAATTTGGTTACACAGAGCCATCTGTTAATTCTGGTATATGGCAGTAGAGGGCATCTAAGGACTTCAAGTCACATATGGTAAGGGATTAAAATCAGATGGATGAAGGAGTTGCTACTCTCATCCTCAACCATTTACCCCACCCCATGACAGAATTTGCCATCTCACAACCAAACCAGTTCATGAAGCTGCTCCTGAATGACCGCAGTTCTGAGCCACGCTGGAACTGGGGTTGATCTTAACTCACCAGACTGAAAGCCAGAGCTGTTTAGGAGATGCCTGAGTTAATTTCTCACCCCTGCTGCAGGCAGCGCTCTGCCAAGCCATGGGAAGGATGGTTCGGGTACAGTATAAGGGGAGACAGTAACTGTCTCGAGCAGCCCATCCAATTTTATCTAGTACTGTTTGAGCTTTAATTTCTACATACCTGGCAAAACTGCTTACAACAGGGGCAAGCAATCCTGGGAACGGGCAGGCAGAGCCAAGAAAAGGCAAGCTGTGGACCAATATTCTTTCCTTAACCAGGAAGAGTAGCCCTGTGTCTGTTTCCTCTGTTGAGCACAAAAAATGCCAGTCTGTCTGTCCAGCCTGTATTTCAGCTTACGTCCTCTCAACATGCCAGTCAGTTGCAGGATGATGTCTTGAGCCTTCCTGACAAAAAAAAAAACCAACAAAAAACACCCAGGTGCTAATCATGATAAATAAAGAAAGGGAAGGTAGTTGGCAGCTAGCACTGTTTTCTGGTCATCTGTTCAGGTTTGTATGATATTCCACGTCCAGCCTCTCTTTATGCTGGAGCAGGGAAAGCAGCCGTGCCTGTCCTGAGCCAAAAGAAGCCAACACGTCAGAGGCAGGTTAAGTTCATTACCTGACACTAACACTTAGTGCACTAATCTGGAAAATGTATTTGGTCCGAGCACCATACAGACATACCACGGGCAGCATATTTTCAATAACTGTAAGAAGTTTAAAATTATATGAACACATTAGTACACGTTGATTATCCTGTTATTTGAACTCCTAAATACAGCAACACGTCAGGCCTTATGCTCAAGTCTATTATAGCCTTAGTCTGAAATTTAAAAGTGGCTTATGCCCAGGAAAAGGTTCTACAACTCATTTAATGATTCACAGTACTCCTGAAATGATATTCATCTGCCTGTTTTCCATGGCAGCACTTTCAATCATAAACACTTAATTGTAGGAATTCATCCTCAAGGCCAAATAGCTCTGGGTGAATTAAACCATCTTTAATAAAAGAACTAGAACAGTGATTTAGAATTAATGTTTTTCTGATGGGAGACCATTTCTTCAGAGACATATAACCCAGTTTCTTCTTCATCTTCTTTTTTACTTTTGCACTCAAAACTCTCTCCTTTGGAGATAGCCACTACATCACCTGTTTTTATTTTCCTTATTAGTTTCAGAACTGAATCTTCACCAACAAAGGAACTTTCATTACTTATGGACTGGCAGAGCCCAGGATTGCTGCCTGCATGCCGTCTGTCAGGAAAACTTTTTTCACAGACATTACTTGCTCTCTTTTACTTTCAGAAGTAGGACTCGCAACTGGCAAGAAAACTTCTCGAGCCTCCTCAAGCATAAAAGGCTTGTTTTTTCTGGCAGCATCTAGGAGGAGAATGCAAGATTTCAGAGTGCTTTCAGCTGTGCTATCTCTAGGATTTTTCTAAAACAAAGACAAGAATATACATTTCTCAAAAAATCCAGAACTTCAAAGAGGGTGGTTGTGAATGTGTGTATGTATAGGTGTATGTGTGCGTACATATATATCTATACACTCTTCCTTAGGCACAGACACGCTTTCTCAGCCAAAAAATCAAGGTAAATAAATATTAGAGTCACGGCAACTTATACTATAATCCGAATATTAAAATCCATAGCAAATATTGTCCTAGTAGTTGTTCAAAATGACTGCTATCAAAATGGTTCTTGCATGTAGTCTTTTTTTCTATCGAGTCCATAAAAAGGAAGCATGATATGGAAGAAAATGCTGTCAAAGCATGTAAATTTACCAATTATCCTCGGGTAACTTGCAGCAATATTTAACTAGTTCTAGTCAGAGGGAAATCGCATAATTCACAGAATAACAGGGGCAGAACAGAATTCTGCTCACTGTTTATAACAAAGCCTAACACAGTATAAGGTAAAAACTGCTGTGTAAATTATCTTTTTTATACCTTGTACCTTATGTTGCCACACTCCACTTTTCCTTAACAAGTCCAGCAGAATTGTTTTTACTTTTTTTTTTTACTTTAAACTGTAAATAGTAAATTAGAGAAACTGTAAAAGTACTACATTTGATGCTTTTAATTGAAGATCCTAAGTATGTCTAGATAACTTCTTACTCAATGTAGTTGAGGCCTTTAGATGCTACTGTAAGTTTTAAAAAGCATAAACCACAGGACGAGAGGAGGATTTAAATGCCCTGTTTTCATGATCAGAGTTTCATGCTTGCCGGTGATTATCCATCTACCTATCCAATGAACTGAAGGAAATGATCCTTCTTTTTTTTTTCGACCGTCCCTGAAAGAAAATAATCTGGATGTTATTTCAAAGTACTGCTCTCATAGAGCTACCTCTTGATGGTTTGCTTTCAAGTTACAAGCGCTGGTTTTCTTTTGAAACACCACTGATTCATAGATATTATTCCCTGAATTTTTGAATATTCTCTTTTACCAAATGAATTTTTTCAGGAAAGATAAAGCATTCTCATCTGAATAGACAAAAATGGCAGGAAATAAGGTGGCAGCTGGTTAAGAGTAAAGTTGTTTGGTATACATCATAATTTAGTTCATCAAAACATTCTGTTCCTTGGGAAGCTGGAAAGAGCCGAGTGATCCCATTTATGAAAATACTTGTCTTCTCTCTGCTGTATTTATTATGTTTTAGGAACTCCGTGAAACAAGCAAACCTTCCTCCTGACTGCTGAGTGAGAAATTCTCTAAGGGCTTGCACTGTGGACCTTGTTTGTAGTGCAGAGCTACAATTAACTTGTTCTAATTTGCTTGGAAAAAAGCTCAATATTTGTATTTCTTTGTCTGAGAACCAGACATGCTGCCTGACCATTGTAATCCCAGGACAGGGTGGAACGGTGGCAGTAATACACTGTTATTTAGATCAGTTCAGGTAAACAGTTGTCAAAATATGGTCAATAAATGGACGTATGTGATAAGCAATAGCTAAACTTTTAACTAAAGCAGATTTTATCTGATCAAATGGTATGTCATGGATAATGGATATTCTGGGCTGCATCTTTGGGAAGCGAGGATGCGGAGAGCAAGCAAAGGCCCCTTGTATTCTTTCAGGCAGATAGATAAATCTAGCTAAAAAAAAAAAAATCAGTAAACCTTTTCAGCAAATCAAAGCAAATTTAGCAAAAGCAGGCTGAGCCAAAAATTCATTACCCCCTCCTCCACTCACGTCATATTATATAAATAAATCAGCATGCTAGCTCTCCAGTAAATTTGGCATACTTTTCAGGAACAAAGTGAAAAGCATTTCTAGCAACAGGCACTTCAGGCAATTGTAAAAACGTTGCTGCCTCCTTCCTTGGTCATGAAAGGGATTTTTGCCTAAAAGAAAAATAAAAAATAAATCCACTAGTCCCTCCCCTTCTCTTTTTGAGCACACACATCTGAAAACAAGTCAGAAACATAATAAATTCTGCTTGTGATTTTCAAGAACTCTTAATGTTCATGTTTTCACTACTAGTATAAATCTTGATTAAAAATATCTAATATATAGATGATGTATTACCCAAACCAAGACATTAATGCACAAAAGAAAGTGTCTGGAAAAGAAATCAGAGATTCCGTAAGTTTGTGCCTTTCATCTCCAGTTGG
This sequence comes from Scolopax mira, assembly GCA_004320125.1. Lineage (NCBI taxonomy): Eukaryota > Metazoa > Chordata > Aves > Charadriiformes > Scolopacidae > Scolopax > Scolopax mira. The sequence continues at coordinate 16,015 of BJBW01001371.1, forward strand.
ATGATATGTCTCTAAAACTGGCTCAGAAGGATTCATAACTCTATACATACAGGCAGTATTTGTCCCAGAATTGCTACCCCAAAATACACAGGCTAAAAATAAATAAAGCACTTGGCTTGAATTGTACTTACAAATTTTAAATCCCCAATTTTCTCTTCATATAAGTGACTCTGTTTCGAAGAGTACTGTTTGTTTAAAAAAAAATTATTTTGTTTACTTGATGGAAAGCTGAGTTTTCAGATTCTGAGATCTCTGTGCTGCTTCTTTTCTTTATTTCACATCCTTCCCCTACTTCATTCTAATTTTTTATATAGCAAAACACTTAAGGCAGACCAAGTATGTATTAAACATCCTAATGCCAAAGAAGCTAAAAAGTAGCTTAAAGTAGTTTAATGCACCCCATGTGGCCCATAATCCCCAAAGTAATTTAATTTAATCACCTTTTTTTACACTTAAAAATTATTTTTTTCTCCCCTGTGACTGTGTAAGACTCATGCAGACAGAGGAGAAAACCAGCTAAATAACATTGTTGAAAGAAACAGTGAAATACTAACTTATTCCACCGAGCCTACAGTACTTACGGAAGTCTCATACCAGAGAATAACGGTAACTGTGAACCGAAGTACTCTTATGAGGTGCCAAAAATGTCATTTAAAGATCGATTTGCAGTTTTTAAGCCTGAATTTCATTACTCTTGTAAATTTATAAGATCTTTAGTACTATTTTTAAAAGACATTAACTTCTCATGAAAAAAAATTGACAGAACTCTGTTTAGGAAAGATCCTGCTGATATACTGCCTATTTTATTTTTATTCTGCCTTTTTCATAACAATACCTGAAGTTTTAAGTAACAAATATTTATTACATTCTTCTGTTCTTGTTTCTCATTCACCACATAAATCACGGTCTTCCTCTCTCTGCCTTTATAGCAGCCAGCTGTGGTTTTAGAAACAAATTATTATGACTTCAAGTGACGAATAAACATCAGAAGCAAAGGAAGTCTTGAGATACTATCCACATAAAAATGCCATTAATAAATAACACAGGGAAAGAGAACTATAGCAAAGCTGTAAAAAAAGAAGCTCTGTATCTAGACAAGATGCATTCCATTTCTCCAAGATGAATTAGTGAGCTTTGAGGGAATAGCCCTAATCTGAACACTATTGTATCAAAATTACATATTTTTGAGCAAAAGCTCGGTGCCTACATATCATATAGGGAATTACTTTAGTAATAAAAATAGAACTGTATTCCTTCTTTTTTTTCCCTCTTCTGAGCATAATGAAGCCAGTGGAATTCTGAAAAAGTAAATCAGATTTTACGCAAGCTCTCACACCATCAGTAGCAGAACTATCAACTAAATTTCAAAGGACACAGATATATTCTCTCTCCTCTTCACATCTACCCTATGAAAAATCTGTAGGGATTCCACAAGAGTCACTGGAGGCTGAATCTGAGACTATCCGAACTGCACGGATGAAAACAGGAACAAGAATGACCTTCAAGACCTAAATTGTTTTAAACCATTTCTCAGAATGCTTAAGTAAGAAAGCCAATGTTTGTTCCTCAAACCTCATTTCAAATCTGCGGTGCTGTCAGTGATTAAAACCACCTTTTTTCATAAACTGAATAAATTAAATTCAAAAGCACTCAGGCATTACAAACAGATTAAACCATACTGACCAATTCACTTAACAAAGTAAGTTAAGATGAATCTGCTTAATTGCTAAATACAGAACTTACTTTTTTAAGAGAACTATTAACTCCACATGCTCTTCACCTTACGTTTAAAAATTCTAAATATCTATTGCAAAAGCCTTCAGGAACTGTTTCCACGGTCTTTCATTTTTTTTTTTTTTTTAAAAAAGAAACACTATATTTGAGGAGTTACGGGGGACTTCGACCCAAGACAGTAGTGTCCCTGTGGGAGCTCTCTGTGGTGCAGGGGAGCCGGCGCTGCCCCGCTCCCTCAGCCAGACCCTCCAGCCTAATACATATTCATTTATCTCCTTGATGATAAAGGCTTCCCTCCACCCCCTCCTCTCCGATTTTTAAAGAGATTATTTTCTATCTTTTTTTTTTTCTTTTTCCCCTGAGGACTTCAAAAAGACACCCCTTAATCCTTCTCCCGTCAAATCCGAAAATACTCCCTCCCAAGCGCCGCCGTGCAATTTGCAAGGAGCCCTGACCTACTGCCAGGGGCAGGGGTGAGACTAATACGGCTACTTTTGCTTTGTTTCCCGTCTTTTCTTTCCTTTTTTTTTTTTTTTTTTTTTTTTTTGGTGTGTTTCTTTCTAAAGTCGGCTCGAGGCCGCCCGGGCAGCGGCGGAAGGCGGCTGTTTTACTGAGCAGCACCCGCAGCGCAATCAATCATCTTTGCACCGAAAAACAGCTTCGGGTTTATTAAAAAAAAAAATTAAAATAATTTTTAAAAAAAATCCCGAAGGGGGAAAAAGGGGAGGGGGGGTTGGAGGGGGGGAGAAGGAGCGGCGCGCGCAGCGGAGGGTAATGGCTGTTTGTAGCAACGAGGTATTTAGCGCCGGAGGGTGAAAGGGGGTGGAGACCAGGGTGGGGTGTCCCAGGAGCTTCGGCCGCCGCAAGCCCCTGGCATACAGCTCCTGGCACCGGCCTCTGACGTGCTTCTCGGGCCTGAGGGCGGCCTCCCCCCCGCCCCGTCACCGCCACAACCGTGCTCAGGTGGCCCGCGGCTGCCCGGGGCAGGCCGGTAGCCTCTCGGCCGCTCACCCCGCGGCTACGGGCGCCGGAGCAGACCGACAGCCCCTCACCCCGGAGGAGACCAGGAAGGGTTGGGGAGGGAATGGCGTTCCCGCGCTCGCCCAGTTACCTCAGGAGGTGCCGCGCGGCCCGCGCGCGGGCGGCCGTTGGAACCGTGGGTTCGTTGGGCGCCGCGAGGCACGGCCCCACCGGCGGGCTCCAACGGCCGCCCGCGCGCCGGTACCTCAGCGGTCCCGGCCACTGACCTGTTCGCCGCCGCGACTCCGCAGGCGGAGGTTGAAGGGGGGCGGAGGCGTGGGGGGGGGAAGGAGGGGCGGGGGGGAGCCTGGCGAGGGGAGGGTTAGGGCGAGCGCTGCCCCGGCGTGACAGGGGCGGCGGCTCGGTGCGTCGGCCGGCGGGCTGGCCGCGATCGCGGTGGAGGCGCCGGAGCGGGTCCTGTCACATGATGCGGTTCCTGGAAAGTTCCTGGAAAGCAGCCTTTGTATGTAGCCATCCCGGGAAAGGGGGGGGGGGAGTGGGGGAGGAGAGGGGGGGTGGGGGGGGGATGGATGCCCTCGCCTCGCAATCAAAGGCGAACAGACCGCCCGCGCCGGGGAGAGGAGGAGGAGGAGGGGGGAGAGGAGGAGGAGGGGGGAGCGGAGGGTGTTGTTTCCCCAGGAGCACCATCCTCCTCAGGCAGCGGCAGCCTGTCTGTCTGCCCGAGCGCAGCCCCGACGCTTCTTCCCCGGCCGCCCCGTATCAACACCCCCCTCAACGCCGCCGGGAGCGAGAACAACCTGATCCCCCCCACACCTCCAGGCGGCGGCAGCGGCGGCCCCAGCCCCGTCCCGCCGACCTCGGGTGAGTCCCGTCGCCGTCCCCCTGTGCCCCGCCGCTCCTCGAGAGCGGGGAGCTCGCCGCCTTGCCCCTGGGACGGAGCTGCTGACAGGCGGGATGGAGGCTCCCCCGACGCCGGAGGCAGCTGTTTCGGCGCTCCTGGTCCCTGCCGGGGGACGCTCCGCCGCAGCTAGCTGCCACTGTCTCGCAAACCCTCCTCCTCACCAAGCTCCCTTCGCAACGGGTCGCGCCCAGACACCGCCGGGAAGGGCTGCTTCCACCTGCGCCGGGGCTCTGCGGCCGACATCCCCGCGCCCGCCGCCGCTCCGGTGACAGGCGCACCTGCGCCCGGTACCGGAGCCGGCGGCGGAAGGTCCGGCGCGGGGGAGATGGGGACGGGGATGGGCTTTGCTGGGTGGTTGCCGGGTGGTTGCCTGCGTATGTTGCGATAGAAACCCGGCAGAGCAACCTATCGGCTGCCAATAAAGTTGAATTTGGAAAACTTTCTGAGAGACGCCGCGGCACTTGAGACGGGAGGAGCCACCTCGGCGTGAGCTGCTGCCCACCTGGGGGTAGAGACTCTGCCCGCCTCGCAAGCACCGGCGGAGTCCCAGGTTTTCCCCTTAGCCCCCTCCCCGGTCAAGCTGGCTCGGTTCTCTCTCGCTAGTGCTGTCCGGCTTCTCGTCGCTCCCACCGGCGCGACGGGGGGACAGCGAAAGGCAGGTTTTGTCCCTCCCGTCCCCATCCAGCCGAGAGGAATGGTAATTTTTTTATAGTATCAATACTACTGATACTATAAAACACATACAGTATTTTATGGAATGGGAAAAGCGCGTTTCCTGCCGTGTGCTAAATATATCGCGCCCTCCGCAGCGCTGCCCCTTCCCGGGTCCAAGCGGCCACCGAGCCCCGGCAGCCCGCGTTGTTCGCGCACCCGCCCCGCGGCCCCCCCCCGGATTCGCCGCTGCCCCGGAGAGGCTCGCTCCTACTCCTGGAGCGCGGCCCATGCCGGGATCCCGTTCCTAGAGGTACGACTTCGTGTATGACCTTACCGAAAGGCGTCCCGGTGCCGTGCCGTTCCAACGCACCGCGGCGTGCAACCCGGGTGACGCCGGGGCTGCGACCTGCCCCCCTCCCCGGTTACCCCTTCCCACTGGCACCTTTACTGCTCGGCTCCCCGCCGCGACCTCCTCCCTCCCTAAACGCCCTTTCACCCCCGCAGCCGGCTGGGCTCGCCTACCGCGGCCGAGGGAGCGGCGCATCAGCAGGTTTACTCTTTCGACAAAGCGAGCCCACCTTCGCGGGCCGCCGCCTCCGCCTCGTCCCCGGTGGAGGGGAGCCGGGGGCAGGCTGGGCGGCGGGGAGGAGATGTCCCTCCCCCGCTCCGCCGGGAGGTGATCTCTCGCCTCGGGTCCCTCCTCTGGATGCTGGGAAGTTCGGAAGCGGGAGCGCCAGAAACGCACGGGCTGCGTCGGGAGCGCCTCTCGCGGGGCTCGCCGCTAACCACGCTCTCTCTCCGCTCGCAGGCGGAGCCCGGCCCGGGGACCGGGGCCATGCACCCGGCGCGGCGCTGAGCACCGCGGAGGCGGCGGCGGCGAAGCGGAGCCCTCTCCCCGCCGGCAAGCCCTTGACCTGCGTGCGAGCGGGGCCGCGCCCGCCGTCGCCGTCGCCCCCCATGACCCTGCGCTCCGCCGAGTCCCTGGAGAGCGCCGAGGGCTCCCGGGCGCGTTGGGCGCACCCCGAGGCGGCGGCGCCCGTTGCCGAGGAGTCCTGTGAGGCGGCGCAGCTGGCCACGGCTATGGAGGAGCTGCGGCGGGCAGGTAAGCCCGGGCGGCCGGGCGGGAAGGCGGGAGCGCCCGGGGCGGCGGCGCTCGCCGGAGCGTCCGTCTCGCTGCCGCCCGCCGCGCCGCCGTCCCGGGGGAGGCGGAGCGGTGCGGCGGGGAGCCCCTCCGGGCCGGGAGGGGGAGCGGGCGAGGGGGCGACGCTTGCCCCGCGGCGGTGAGGGGCAGCGGCCGTTCCGACCTTCCGCGGGCTCCGCCAGCCGAAGCGAAAGCACCGCCCGCGGCGGCGGCGCCGCGCCCCGGCGGCAGCCCGGGATCGAGGACCGGCCGGGGCGGCCGCGGCGTGGGGAGCGGGCGGCGGCGCCACCGCATCCCCTGGGCCCCGCGTACCTGCGCTTTGCTCGCCGGCGTGGCGGCGGCTTGCCCGGCTCCGCAGGGCGCGGGGCTTTTCCGCGGGCGGAGGGAAGGGCTTTTGTCTTCACCGCCTCCCCGCTAGGACCGCAGCCGCACCGCCGAAGTTGTTTGCTTACCCCTGATTGCTAAAGGAAGCTCATTTCGACAACAGCCTGCTAAGGGTTCACAAAAGCGGGCTTTTTGCGGGCTGCCACCGTGTGCCTTGCGGACGCAGCGCCCGCCCGGCGTGTGCGCAGCGCGGAGCCGCGGGGTGCGTCCCCGCTACCTTACGGGCGGTCAGTGGGGTCTGCGGCTTCAGCGTCAGCCTCGCAGGACGCTGCAGGAAAGTTTGTGCGTGTGTATGCACAGATATGAAAAGAAACAGTGACCTAGAAGGCTCTGTCAAAACGAGACGCGTTGTAAAGCAAATGAATTTAAATAGCAAATAAAAATTTACAATGCCTGCAGGACTGTAGCTTTCAAACAGCAAAGGAAATGGGTTATTACAGGCATATCAACCAAAGAGCAGCTTTTTAAACAAAAATCCCAAACAAACAGGAATAAACAAAACCCTTCTTTGTCTCCTCTTTTAACAGGGTGGTACTGGGGCAACATGACTGTTGCTGAAGCCAAAGAGAGATTACAGGATGCCCCTGAGGGGACCTTCTTGGTTAGGGATAGTTCACATTCAGAGTATCTACTGACTATTTCTGTAAAAACATCAGCAGGACCGACTAACCTACGTATAGAATATCAAGATGGGAAGTTTAGACTGGACTCTATCACTTGTGTCAGATCTAGACTTAAGCAGTTCAACAGTGTTGTGCATTTGATCGAGTACTATGTTCTTATGTGCAAGGACAGAACCGAAACACCTTCAAATGGAACAGTTCATCTTTACTTGAACAAACCTCTCTATACATCTGCTCCATCTCTGCAACACCGCTGCAGAATAACTATAAACAAATGTACAAATCAGATCTGGGAGCTGCCATTGCCAACAAGACTAAAAGAGTACTTGAAAGATTACCAATACCAGGTATAAATGTCTTTTCTAAATGCCTCTAATGTAGAGTAACTTCTGAATGCAATTCTTAAATCAGCCAAAGAACTGAGTAACCAGTTGTACAACTCGGCATGGAATTCACTATCAAAACAGTGGCAGTTCTGGGGGAAAGGTTTTTATTTCAGATGCCACAAAGGCAGACTTTATGTAGAATAATCCCAGTTTGCATCCTTGGGGGTTCAACAAGGTGGCATGCTATTCTTGCGAGGAGAGAGAAGCCAGGAATCTGTCCAGATTGTGTTGCTTTGTCAATGGCATAAAATACTGCACTATCAAATGCTAACTGAAGCAGTGGGACCAGCAGAGACTACAGAATTGGTCAGATGTATGAGAATGCATAAGTATCTCAGTTGTCTGATTCCAAGATTAATTTGGTGCTGGTGTTCGTATAAGCCTGAAAGCTTAACTGGATCAAACTGTGATAATCTTGCCAAAGTTATGCAACTAATCAAGTCCAGTCAAAAAAGTGATCATCTATTCAGTTTTTATTGAACTATAATTCTTGTGCTTTTGTGCAAGCAAAGGAGTACTGTAAGTAATCAATCAGTTTAAACATTGTTTTTCAAAGTTCTCTAAAAGCTGACCTTAAGGAGAAATGCCACATCTTTCATAGGAACCCAGTATGTTGCTGATTATACCAGATTGGTATCCCAGAATCTTTGTTAACATTTTAACATCTTCCCAGTGGTGATATATCCATGTTATTACTATTAAGCCTCTTTTGGTTGAGGCTTTAGGACTGTATGCTGCAGACTTGCAGTTGCTGAGTTCCAATGTCAAAGCATGGATATCAGCAGTTACAGCTGTCTTCTACAATGTAGAATGTTTTCTTCAGCTTGTTTCCCAAAATGTGGGGAAATATGGATTTTGGTTGGTTTTTTCTTTTCTTTTTTTTTCTTTTTTTTTTTTTTTCTTCTAATTCGTTATTGTAGCTATCAGACTATTACTCAATAAAGTAAATCAAATTGCACAACAATCTCCCAATCTTTGTATGTATGGATTTGCTGCTATTCAGGATACAGTGATCTTATGAACCTAATAATAATTTCCCAGCTAATAACTCAAAGTGCACATGTATCAGTGAGGATGAATACCCCCGCTTTGCCTTTGCGGTGCTGTTCCAAGGTATAGCTGGATTACGTTCAGATTAGTGGCTTAGAGTCTGCCTGCTGAATTCCTCTAGTTAGGGATTAGCACAGGACATCACTTCTTCTGTTACAGCACTCCTTCAGATGGGAAGAAAGGACTAAGACCCTCAGTACCCGCTCCTCAGTCTAAATGTAAAGTATTTAATAGAAGAATTATCCAGGATGAGAGTAATAGGAGAGCAGTAAAGAGAGAAACAAGGACATCGATTCATCCTCAGTCAACAATTTAATGATTTTAACTCTTTCCCTATCTTTCTTTTTAATTAAAGCAAATAGACCCGTGTTTGAACAAGGAGGATCGTCAAGACTTGTCGTAACCTAGTCCTGCCCAGGCTGAAATAGAAACAATATAAAATAATCTTGTTTTCCTTGTAACTTAACTGCTCTGTAGCACTGTCGAGATGCTCTGTCCCTTCTCATAAACTCTGGGGAATTGACTGGGGCTTATTTTGTTGCATCTGAACTGCCAGAGTTAGGCACACAGTTTTGTCATTCACATATTGGTAGAAACGAGTAGCAGGGGCGTTAGACAAGGAAGACACCAAGAACCCAAGGCAGAGGGGATGGTCCCTTGGTATGGCAAATACTTGACCTGTTGTTGTTGTTGTTCTCCCTGTGGAAAAGGTTGTTTTTCTCCCTCCTCCTCCTCCTCAGCTTCAATTCTCTCTCCCCGTTTTTAATGTAAGCTTTAATATGGAAATAGGGTGAATTTTCTCCTGAAGAACAAGACAAAAGCTTGTGTTATGTAAGTTTTTTCCCATGCCCTGCCAAAATGTAGCAGATTGTTGGAAGTTCTTCACATAACGCAGCCCAGAAGAGCTTTCATATTCCAGGTATGTGTCATAGTCGCGCGGTTCTCCTGTGCTTGTTATCTGTCTTGCTAGGGACGGCCACCTGAAGCTGAGAAGCTTTTCCTGCGAGCAGTGCCCATGAGAGAGCTCTGTTTCTGGGAACCCTTTTCATTCTAATGAATTTGGTTTTTTACAGTTCTTGTCTAGCTCTGCCTTGAGATGACATAGCTGCTACGAGGAATAACTCCTCTTACGGTCAGGAACGGTGCTAACCACTGCCACGTTAACCTTCTACTACTGGGCATTTTTAGCCCAAGATGCTACTGAGCTGTGATACGCTTGGGGTATCAGAGGTGAACATGTTATATACTGAGGTCCTTTAAAATAAATTCCCTTCAGGCTAGTCCCTGGCCAGGGGATTTAAACCCCCAAATACCAATGCCGGCTCAAGCAGTCTGAGAAGGTAAGAGCTTTGGGGTGCAGAGAGACTCTCAGAAATGATTTATGGCTCCTTGCTGGCAGCCTGCTGTAAGCAGTCACAGGCCGGGTGTACCCCACGGCAGGGCCAAGCTCTGAGGAACGACCTGGGGCAGATGCAGGGCAGGTCGCTGGACTTTTTTGTCAGCAATTCTCCAAAGCACAAGGGCAAATGGCAGGCTGAAGGCAAGGAGCACCAGTGAAGTGAAAGGTGGTTATACTTGTAAATAATCCAGAGTAATTACTGGGATGTGGAATGAGGTCACCAAATGTTTAGCATACAGACTTAGGCTTTGTATCGTTTGTATTATTTACTGCGAGGCATTAGTAGGGTCTGTAGCTCTGGTGTGCTTGAAGCACTGAACAATATTTTGAACAGACTGGAGGGGGAACTAGTCCTCTTTGTATGAAAGCATAGTTCTTGTCCTCATTAGGATGCCAGCCCTAGGGCTGATACATTGCACAAGTAAAACTAAACCACACTATAACTCACTGCAAGCTCAGCTTCATTCTAACGCAGCACAGAGGAATAACTTGTTCTGGTACAAAAAATCCAAGGATAGCACATTATTAGATTACAGTGGTACTAAAGTCTTTCATGTAGACCCCATGAATTTTCCGGCACCACCATGATGTCCAAACATTATTTTTTTTTAAAGTTCCAGACATTTTTTTTCCTTTTTTTTTTCTTTTTTTTTTTTTTTTTACATTTTGGATGTTGCTGTGGCTTGTTCAGAGCACTAGCTTTTAAATTGCTGGCTCTTCAGATTCCAAAAATGACTTCTAATTGATATATGTCACCTTGAATTGCTAGTACAGAACGTTTGGCAAAGCCAGTTTCACAGGTTCAATGCCCATGAGTCAACCAAAAATCATGGTAAGGGTTTTAATCCTAAGCCTTTTGTTTCGTCCCATGCTCTGGTTTGGTTTTTAATTTTTGAGGCTTGAGGTTTCAGATTTTCCAGTTTATAATGTTAGTTGCTGAAAACCTCTTCATTTTAATTAAAGGAAGCTGAGAATACCACAATCCTAAAAGTGATGCTTGAATAAAATAAAATAAAAAATAATTGCAAGATGATTGATGAAGATGGAGTTAGTTACTGCATTTGGTTGAGCACTAAACCTAGCAGAAGCGTGAACTGTGTCTCCATTTTAGTTGTATTTCTCTGTTGTTTGTACTATCACCATAGAGAGAAAATGGTCCAAGATGGGTGGGTAGAGTGAGAATGTAACCAAGCAGCTGCACCCATTGCATGGTAATTAATTTTATTTTAATCTGATCTACTCAGTATTGTCCTAATTATATTTTATGTAACCACATTCTAGATAAACAAAACATAATTATTAGCAAGAAGAAAAAATTGTTCACTAGAATATTGGGAGAGTGGCTGTGTTTTTTATATCTTAAAACAATCCCAAACTTATTCCTCACTTAAATCTATGGAGCATTAGAAGAGAACAGAATCGAGATACGACAGGAACGATAGAAAGTTCTGTGGCTGCATGAATTCCTCTACCTTAGCTACCTCTCGTGCCTTAGCAAAGTGTTTCTGCAGGTAAATTAGCTTGTTAAAGATTATAGAAAAGCTTTATTTGCTTACATGTGCTATTTAAGAACTTTTCCCTGTATTCCCGATAAAATTCCTATGGATTTTTCTTTTGGCTATAAGCTTAGGATCTATCAGAAAGTAAGTTGAGAGGTGTCAGGGCTTTGATCTTTTGAAGCCAAAACACATGATGGAAATGGGAAGAGATACTTTTAGATGTGGGTGTCATGTCTAACAGCCATTTAAAATAAAGTAAAATACAACTTCTCCTGACTCTGCTGTCATTAAAATAAATCTAAGTATCATATTGACTACTAGAGGAAGTAATGGCTTGAGGGATTCTAACAGCTGTATTACTGATTCTCAATATGAAAAGAAACTTTTCCATTGAAAGGAGAATTTTTTTTAAAAAAACAGTAGAAATAAGGGAAACATTTAATATGTAAGCCGTAAAATTTCCAAATAGAGTAACTAGAAATTCCTTGAAAGGTCTGAGCTGGTTAGTGCTGTATACACAGAGGAAACGGGGATGACAAGCTACTCCAGTACCTCAGCCAGGCTTCTGGAAACCACTCCTTTGTTAGTGTTCACTTCAGCAGGTCTCATTAGTTCACTCAGCCCTCAGCATGACCGAAAATGTCTGGAAACACCATTCCACCGACACATAACTTCAGATCACCAAGGTCTGAGCTCTCTCTACAAGAAGATGGAGGTTTGCCACAGTACTGATGAAATTGGGACATGTCTACAAATCAGTCCAGGGGCTGTGAAGGGCATCGTTGCTGGACGATGCCCTTTGTCATTATTTGGTGGCTGAAAAGGAACGGAAGGGAAATATCATGGAGAAGCCAGCAGCTCCTGGGAGAGGTGGCACTTCCCACATGGTTTATCAAATCACTAACCATCAGGGCTGGTTCTGTGCTGAAAGGTCCGGGGGAGTAACTGGTATCAGCACAGTTTGAACACACATGTAAACAAAACCTGGCTAGAAAGCTGAACTTTAGGAGAAAAATTAAGCTTACAGCAAAATCAGTCTGTCCTGGTCCCAAGGTTGTCAAGGAGGAGAGGAATGAACTGTGTGTGTTAATCAGGTTATCTCCAGGACTTTAAAGTAGCCAGTGCCTCTGAGAAAGTCTAGGGAAATGTAAAAACATATCAGCATAACTATGATGTTTAATGTCCCTGATAAATTGTGGATTTTATTCTATTTAAAAAAAAAAAAAAAGGTTTGCACCAGTGATTTGTTTTGTTTTGTTTGTTTGTTTGTTTTTTCTTCCAGAGTTGGAGCCACTAACTCTCCAGGAACTGAAATACCAAAATAATACAATTACTTTTAATGATATTATGGAGTAAAAAAATGCAGGAGCAAAACCTATTTACATTAGTGTAAGAAACAAGCTGACATTTAATAGGAAAAAGTTCAAACATATAATACCCAGGAAAAGCTCAGTGCTGAGTGCTTCGAAGAACAGATTACATTTTTAAAAAAAAATTTACAGTCAAATTGTTCCATAATTGATGTTTCATAGCTGAGGATTGCAACTGAGGTACATTAAACATGAGAAAAGATTCAAAGCCCAGTGCAAATTCTTCATTTGACTTTATTGAGGTTATTTGAATCAGGCTTGACAACAAGAATTATATAAACAGTTGTAAGACTGAAGGCTGTAAAATAACTTTTCAAAGTGCTTTGTTTACAATTCAATTGTATATCTTCAGCTTGCAGCCCCAAAATAGGATCAGCTGAATCTCTGAACCCACACTCAGTTTGTCCCCGGGGGAATCTCCAAATTGGAGGGGTCGCTCCAGACACCAATATTAAACACATCATACATTTGCTTTTTTCTTACCCCGTGTGCTGCTCACAGACACACTCTGGAGGGTGGAACAAACTGTGGATCAACTGTTACTGTTTAAGGGATTTTTAGCCGGTTGACTTTCTTTCAGGAAGAGCAATATTAAGCAAGATTGAGCCTACATTAGCTGCAATTTACCTGTCTGTAAAGTGAGCAGCAGAGTTAACATTTTGTAATCGATCAGCATGGGGTGAAAAGTCGCTTATATTTCAATTACCATTGATAGAAACTTAAGCTGCAACGGTTGCAATCTCTTTGAGTGGCTGCATTGCTAGAAAGAGAGAAGAAAAGAAGTTAGGAAATAGAGATTCTTGCCTAACTCGATAGCTGAAGCGCTTCAGAGGCGTGTTGTCTGTGAGGGAAACTGCCTGGGAGAAAATAAATGTTTTCTGGAAATTCATCTGTGTCTCTAAGCTCCCCTGATGGAGGATGCAGTGCCTGCTGCAGGCTGCTTAACGAGCCCACTGTAACCTTGCAGGCGGATTTCTTTTTGAAAGCCAACAAAACTGAGAAAGTGAATTTTTAATCAAAGGGTATTTTTTGTTTGAAAAGAAAACTTCTGGAAGGATAAGCAAATCTCTTGCGAGGCTACCTGTAAAAATTTTCCCCAAATCATTACTAGCTCCTGAAAAGCTTAATGTGAAAGTAAGAACCTTTAAAATAAGTACTGTATATGACTGTATATGAGTCCAGCTCAAAGCCTGGGAAAGAAACAGAAGATTGCAAGAAGCAGTAGTTATTCTTCTCCTAAATAAATCCAACCTTCCGGTCTTTTATCTAAAATGCTAGACCACCATTTCATATGCTGTAATTTGCAAATAAAATAAGTTGGTTTTGTGTAAAGGTTTCAGACCTGAATCTTAAATTCCTTTTACTTATTTGTCAATATTTGATTTTCAGACTAATTTGTGAGTTTTCTTTGTTTGTCCTCACATTATTAAAATGGTTGTTTTACATTTAGCTTCAGAAGTCTGGAATAAATATTTAGAGGCTTGCAGTATTTCATCTGTCTCCTCAAAGCATCTTTAAATTAAACTTCAAAAACAAACAGAGAACTACATTAATTCATATATTTAAAGAAAATGGACTAAAAATTCTGAGAAATACTGAGTCAGATTTTGCATATTTTAATTGCAGGGGTTTTATTACAATTCATTGCAGAGATTTATTTTTTCTTTTCTGCAATGAATACAGAATTTTCACATTTCATGCCTGCTTCTTTCCGTATAACTATTCTGCATTCAACTTTTGGCTAGAGATTATTTGTATTAAAATAAACAGCATTGTGAATTAATCCATTGCAGTACTGCAAATTAACATTTTTATTATTTAAAAAAATGTAAATATATAGACACTACACGATCACTTCAAACCCCATGGTTTAAGATGTTTTGAAACTTTCTGTGCTACATTTTACCTACATGCTGGACATGCTTTTAAATAAAATAATACTTCTAAGGAAGTTAATGAGGTGTCACCCTTTTTCTGCAGTCATTGCTTTCTTCGAACTGTGTTTAATTTAAACCCTTTATTATTTAAATGGATGGGAAGTTATGAGGTATCTGAATAATGTAAGCAGCAGCCCAGGGGTCGATCCCTCAGCGAGGCGCTTCTGTCCTGCCTGTCATCTTTTCTCATAATCGCTTTGGGAGTAGCCAATGCCACCTGAAGGGTGACACCCCCTCCCAATCCACAGCCCAGTGCCCTCCAACCCCGCCGGTGCCCAACGCACCCCTGCCTAAGCTCCCTCGACAAGTTGGGCAGCCTTCCCATACCAAAAACTCTTCCATTCCTTAGCATTGGCCTGGTTTTTGGTGATTGGCACGTTAGGGAGGGCCACCCTTGCAAAGGGGAGTGCAATGGGGACCAGGGTAAGGAGGAAGAAGAGAGGGAGGAAGGGAAGGGATTGTCGCCTGGGATGGCAGTGGACAGCAATGACTTGCAAGACCCTCATCTGGTCTTCAGGCCACCGAGTTTGGGCCACCCTGACTCGGATTTTAGCAGTGTTTTTGAGATGCATCACATTCAGACATGTTTTGTGTGCTCTTCTTTCTAAAAATGACAGGCAAACATATAATATATGTTTCTTTTTTTCCCATCTTCATTTCAGAGGTTTTGTGAGAGGTTTAACCAATTAGATGTGTTTTTAATAAACAAATCTAGAGGCTCATATTTCTTTTCTTTTGTCCTTAAAGTTGGAATGCTGTCCTACAGACAATTGAAAACAGCGTAGTTCTAATAGCTTAAATCTGCTTGCACCAGTTTTAAAAACACATTTTGGCTCTTGTTATCAGCAGAAACAAATTAGTCTGTAGAAAACAAAGAAAATATGTACATGCTAGGATACAGCTTGACTTTAATTAGCATAAAGGATCCTCTCAAAAGCTTTTTTTTTTTTTTTTTTTAATCTCATTATACTTGTACAGCGTTTCTAAAATGATTTGGGACTTTTAAGTGAGCTTTAAGAAAAGTGTATGGTAAATTTAAAATTCTGGTATTCTGACCTGGAATAACCCACACATAAAGAGAAGAGCATTGTTAGAAGAGATGCTGCTTAGCTTGCCTCCTACAGATTCAGACTTGCTACCCTAAATTCAGCAGTCCTCAAAAGCATGGCCTGACGACCACCAGCGATTCCCCAATCCACAGAACCGGAGAGAAAAAGGGTTTAAGTCTGAAAGTCTGATGATATTGATGTGCAGGATTGACATCTAAAAAGTCAAGGAAATACACTTTTTTTAATCATGGTTAGCTTTGAGATTTGAGCAGTTAGTAGGGAGTTCAGCTGAACCTAAACTGGCTCAAATATACGTATATATATATATAAAATTATTTTTTTTTCTCTAAAAATGGAATATAACCAAATCATCCTTCTGAAGTTTTGTTGGACTCAGACCAGAACTGATCTGGAAGAACTTTAGTCAGGGCTGAACCCGAACAGAACCAAAATGAAAAGTTTTAAGGGCTTCTCTCCTCGAACCTAAAGTATTACCCGTGCGCATCCTGCAGAGCACGATCCACTAAAGATGAACCTGAAACACCAGCGGTAGCTATCAACTAGTGGAAGGAAAAGGAAACACCAGGTTTTTCCTCTAATTAGACTCGGACTTCTGCTGTCATCCTCTTCCTTCCTGGGCTTATCTGCTACCTTTCACCGCTTTCCTTCCTTGCATCTCTGTTTAGGCTGTAAGCAAAGACGTGACTAAACGCTGGCTGTACAACTGCTATCATTTACTTCAGTGGGGACTGGAGTTGCTCTGTGCACATCCATATGTTTTGCTAACTTTCTAAGATATTCTTGGACAGTATAAAATAAATAATCCTAATTGCCTCATCTGGCAAAAAGATACAGTAAATGCAAGTGATGTAACTGCTTGTCTTCATTTTCTATTTTAATGTTTAGGCACATCATCTGCTATTAAATGCAGCTGTCGGGATCGCATTGATGATTTTAAGTCTCTGAGTTTGGTCACTCCAATTCCAGATATAATACAGTTCCTTAGACCACGAGTAGAAAAAAAAAAAAAAAAGGTAAAAGGAGCTGGCAATCAGAAATACAAGAAGCTACGAGGAAACTTTCAGCAGCTCTACAGAGCTGTGCTGAAGAATGATCATATAGATGGTTCATGGTGTTCTCTGCTCCCTGGTGCCAGTCCGTGTTGTTTACAAGTGTGTTTTTCTCACAACTGGTATCACAAACATGATCCCATGACATGAACTTTTAAAACCATCTCTGCTGTTCTTTGGCTACAACAGCAGTGTATTTCTTAAGAGTTGCCAATGATGACTTACTTGTGTGGTTTCCAGTGTTGTCAAGGTCATAGTAAATATATTAATGCATCACTCTGAAACAACCCATAGGAGTATTTAAATTTTTCATGTCTGTGTTCCTAGAAGACTAACGTGTGCCTGAGACAAAAGACATTTACCTTGGTTTAATAGATATATTGGAATAAGATATTATTTATCAATTATTTAAAAGTAATTTAACTTCTTTGTATCAAATTTATTGTCTGGAAATAATCCTAGATAAAAGCATTATGTCAATTAAACAAAAATATTGCTTTAAGATTGCCAAATAACTAGCATCTCTGCAGAAGCTGGCCACATAATAAACATATATAATTTTTTAAACATTTCTTAAATTCAGTGTACAAAATTTGCCTTTAAGACTGTGATTTACATTCTGCATCCACATAAATTCTCAACTTTGCTGTCAGCCACAGGAAAATCAAAGGAAAAGGATCTAAGCTTTCTGAGTGTGCCCAAGTGTGTATCTGTATGCAAAATCTTGTAGATAAGTACCACATTAAGAATACGCAGTATGCGAGCTCCACCAATATTCATTTTTCCATGGTAAATATTTCCTGCCTGGGTACAATGCCTAGGAAAGGCATGTAAAGGTTTCTATAACAAACTTCCAAATACCTTTAAATCTGTACGTTTAGTCTAAACTGAATGTACAAACTCGATTCACAGAGTGGCAGCATTTCTAGCTGCAGCAACCCCCTTTCCCTGCTTTTCCAGAGGGCAGGCATTAGCAAGCCGAGCAGACCGCAGCCAGCGTGCTGTGGTTGCCTGCAGCTTCAAGGTAGCGCATTCCAGCTCTGCAGGATCTTCTTTTATTTTTTTTTTTTTTTTTTTTTTTTTTTGGTTCCCATCGCTATTGCGGTCCCGAGATGAAAGAAAAGGGCTGACACTGCCCAAGGCCCCGTGACACCTCACGCCTACGGAAAGCAGGAAAAAAGTTCTTCTGTGATATGTGATAGGAAATGACACCGCCTCATTTTTTATAGCTCTATGAATCACAGTTTTCCCTCTTCTACTGTACTTTGGCTTCACGCATTTGTATAAAACGATGTGAATGGGATATTTTTGTATTCAGTAGTGGATGAATAGAACTATGAGAATATCCACAGCATTTGAAATGTGGTAGACACAGGCTGGATCTTTTTCAACAGTTTTCATCTATGAAAGCTTCTTCGTTTTTAGGCTGTTCAGACGAAAGGAATGAAACTAAATATATAAATATATATATATATATATATATAGTGGTGCACACAAGATCGCTGTACGACTGCTAGGATGACACCAGCACCTGGAGGAAGCTTGGCTTCACGTATACTGCGAACAGGCACCGGCACCCCTAGAGAGCAATGAGATCAGCTGTTTCTAATGCCACGAAAACGCCGGGTTTCGTAGTTTCTAATTTAATTTTAGCTCCAACTCCTACACTTTCAAAAAAAAGAAAAAAAAACCACACAAAAAACCCCAAAACAAAAAGCCACCCCACCACCGAGACGAGGGGAGCGCAGCAGGTTTCTCCGCCCTCTTGGGAAGGAGCCTCCTTCGCGGGGACCTCCCGAGACCCCCGACCCCGGGCAGCCCCTCAGCACCGGGGCAGCAGCGGCGCCCCTTTCCGAGCCGGTCTGGGCTCCCTCTTGCCCACTCGCCAACTGGACGTGGGCCGGCTCCCCACTGCCTGCCTCCCCCCTCGCCCCCCAAACCCATCAGCAGACCCCCTCCCCACAGTACGCCCCGAGGCCCACCTTCCTGGCGGGGAGGCGGCCGTGTCTCCCGGCCGGCCGGCCAGCCCACCGCTGCCCACAGCTGACATGGCGGCGCCCCGGCCCGCCCTCAGCGGGGCCGGCAGCGGCCGCCTTTCCCCGGCCGGGCCGCGGCAGGGCGGCAGCGGCGGCTTCCGGCGAAGCCCTCTTGCCTTCAACAAAGATGGTGGTCCCCGCGCAGGCTCGGCGGGCGCCGGGGCGCCCAGGGTAGTTTCTCAGTTCCCTCCTGTAAGTATTGGGCGAGGGCGGAAGGGGCTCTCCCCTCACGGCGCCCGCCGCTCTCTCGCTTCGTTGCCGTGCCGGCGGCACCGCGCTCGGCTCGGCCCGGCCCCGGCTCCGGCTCCCGCCGCCCCCGAGGGGGAAGCGGGGGTAAAGGCGTCAGCCCCAGCGGGGCCGTTGGGCGGCGGCCCCCTGCGGCGCTGCCGGGGGCCGGGGCAGGGGACGGGCTTCCGCGGGGCGGGCCGGGGCGGAGGGGGCCGCGGGCCGGCGGCAGCGCCCGCCTCCCTTGCGGCAACCGGGGAGGGCGGAGGGGAGGAAGGCCGGGGTCCGGCTGCTGGTCCGCAGCCCCGACGGGGGGCTGGGGGCTCGGTGGCTGCAGGTCCGGCAGCCGGGCCCTGGCTGCGGCAGGAGCAGCCGCTTCCAGGGCTGGTTACAGGGGAGGAGGCGAAAGCTACACTTGTGGGGGTTTTAATATTTTTTTTTTTTTTTTTTTTTTTTGGGGGGGGGGGGGGGGGGGAGGGGGGGGGGGGGGGGGGGGGGGGGGGGGGGGAAACCGGGGGGAACCGAACCGGGGCCGGGGCCTCCGCCCGCGCCCGCCGCGCGCCAGCAAAGGGCGGCCGCCCCCCCCCTCCCCGCCCCGCTCTGACCCCGCCCCCTCCCCGCCGCGCAGCCGCCGCCCATTGGCCGCCGCCCGCTCGTATGCAAATAGCGGCGCTCCCCGCCGCCGCCCATTGGCCGCCGCCCGCTCGTATGNNGGGGGGGGGGGTGGGGGGGGGGTGAGCGAGGATTTTTAACCTGTAGGCGTGCTGCCAGTAGCCAAAATCACTCATTAATTAGTTGAGCAGAGCGGACATACCCTTAGCTGAACCGGCACACGGGAACGCCGCAGGAGCCCTGAGCAGCCCAGCGGAGTTGGTGTTTGGGAAAACGCCAAGGCGTTTCCGGGCAAGAACTAAGTGAATGTGCCTTTTGGGATCAGAAAGGGTCTTTTTAGGGATGAGGCTTTTAGAAGTTTTATCCCCGTCCACGGACGGATTCTGTGTAAGACCCAGAAAAATGCAGCCCTGCCCGTGTTGTTCTGGTGGTAAGTCAATGACTGTGCTCGTTCAGCAGGACGTGGGGGTAGATTTCTGGTAATTTGGCTCTACAATGGAAAAGATGTATTTTTAGAAGTATCTGGAGAAGGTTGGAGCCATGTCATCTTTTGGGTAAATGGGCATCTTATCTTTTTACTTTCCCTTTAGCAACAGCAGCACTGCTAGAGAAAATTTATTTTGGATTCCCAGATATAAGCTGTGATTAAAATTATTTTAAATTAATTCTCTGTTGCATTAAACTCTGTCCCTACACTGTTACGCACCAAAATACTAACACATTTACAAATCCATCTGCTTAGTTCCTGACCCGAACATTTCCTTCTCCCAGTAAACACACATGAAGAAATACTTAATCTTTTAAAAAAGACCTCAAAATTCTGTGCACCCCATCCTGGAAGTTTGCTGGGCCAGGGACCTTGGTGTTAAGGGTATTAATACCTCAGTTGTGCTCACTCAGCAGTCAGCGAGCCAAAGTCCTTTTTCAGCAGAAATTGACCCTTCATATTCATGGCTTGATTTCTTCAGTGCGCAAAGGTGCAAACTGAGATGATTTGAAAAGACCTTATTTTTGAAAAGTGTTTGGTCTTGAAGAAGGGGAGCTCATCAAGTGCTGTACAGTGTCTGGAGAAGTCGATGTTCCTCGTCTGCCATGTGGGCAAGGGGGCTTCTGGTTGGGGACTCTCAGCATCTCATGCAGAATGTGAAGCACAAGAGCTTTGTAGCATCTGAAACCGTTTTCTGCCAGGGTTGAGATAAGGCCCTCAGAGCTGTGGCTGGGTGCCTGTCTTGAACTCTGCAAGCACTTCATGAGCTCAGGGGTGGTCAGGCAATCCTGGAAGGGAGAAGCGGCGGCGATATCTGCTGCCTGAATTTCATCTGCTTTTTCTTTAGTCCAGGGATTGCTCTTGGTAATGTAAATGTAGTGTGTGTTAGAGACCAGAGTCTTCAGCTTCAGCTGTCCAAGGTGAGCATCCTAACATCAAATGGGGAAATCCAGTTCTCTTTCCTACCTGCTATTTTTCCATCTCCTTTCTTGCACTGTCATCTCACTCCATGATGGAATTTGATGTTTGAGCTATGCTTATCAAACAAGCATTTTTTAAGGACATGTGTCAGAATAGCTGTTGTTGGATTCCCAGATGGCCCCTAGGCAGAAGGTAGGCACCTCAAAATTCACTTCAGAATATGAGAGATGTACTGGATAGCTCAGGAAAAGAGGGATTGGAGTCCTCCTGGGAAGGTGCCATTGGAGGAAGTATTTTTGGAAACCCGGTAAAGAGACAGGGTTTTCCAGACTCTCTCATGTGGTCCTATGCTCTTGCATTCTGTCCAAGGTGCCATGTACGTGCCTATGTGTTTTGTTGGTTGCCTGCCCTAGATTTTAAAAACCAGGCCAACCAGCCAACCTTTGTTGGGGCCTTGGGAATCAGTAGCACCTCCAAAGACTTCAGCATGTTTCTTAGAAAAGCTTTGAAAACCTCTGCCTCTCTTTGTATCCTCAAGCTGAATGAAGTACTATTTCTGCGAGGTCTAGCTGTGGGAACAGCAGCTTCTAGTTTAATTATCAGAAACTCTCTTGGCGATTACACTCAACACCTGCTGCAGTTTCTTGACTTCATTATTTAGTCATGAGAAATTATTTACTTTTATGACTGCCATTTTCCTTTTCGAGTGCCATTAATGGGCCCAGGGATATGTTTGTCGTTTAGGCCTAGACTAGACATCTTGATTTGGTTCATAGGTCTGGCACAGACTCCCGGTATGATCTTGGATGAGTTGCTTGGTCTCTCTGGAGCTTGATTCCTCTTCTGTGGAGCGTCTATAAAATGCTTCATTTCCAGCTTTTGTCTAGTCAGAGTATTAGTCAAGTGAAATGAAAGCTGGCAGAGGCCATCCGATTGCTTCCTGTGAATACATTAGAAGGGTAAATACCAGGGAGGGGGAAGAGCTACTTAAGCTAAAGAACAGTTTTGGCAGAACAAATGCCTATAAATAGAAGGTGGATAAATTTGAGATGGAAATTCAAAGAAAGTTTCTCATCATCAAAACAGTCGGGTTCCAGAGCAGCCTTCCAGGATGAGTCAGGGGGAAAAACGACCTGGTGCCTGAGGTACAATTCCACCCCTTGTAAAATTAAAATGCATCGTGTAGGCCAAAGCTCTGTCCCTGACGATGCAGTTTGTCTGTGCTGCCTCTACCAGTCCTCCTGCTGCTTTTGCACTGCTGCAGCAGTTGCACTGGTGCAGTAGCACCAGAGGCATTGGTAGCAGAGGTCAGGTGTGACATCTCTCTGAATTTTTGAGCATAGAGGGCCTCTTAAGGACTGGCAAATGCTCCAGCTGCCTTTAGCACGGACCTTGACTGGTTAGTGAGCGAGATTATTTGGCATGGTTTTTATTCCCACAAAGGACTGGTCTTCACAATGCCAAAGGTTCCCTTCCTGTCTAATATTTCCCAGATACGTCTGCATTTTAGCTCATGAGACAGTGAAATCCGAGTGGAAAGAAGATGATGGGCATCATTTTCCTGGGTTGGCGATTCTGAGTTTGGCATTCTTTCTAAACCTTGCCAGGGACCGAACATCACTTCTGGATGTTAAAGGTTGAAGTATTTTAACCTTCACACATTTCCACTCCTTTTCTCACGCTCTAGGTTGCCAGATGGATGCCAGAGACAAGCAGCTTTTGCGCTCCCTGCGCCTGGAGCTCTGCACAGAGGTGCTGGTGGATGGAATTGTTATTCAGTATCTCTACCAAGAAGGGATTCTCACAGACAGCCATGTTCAAGAAATAAAATCCCAAACCACCAGTCAGAGGAAAACCATGATGCTCCTTGATATTCTTCCCACCAGAGGACCCAAGGCTTTTGATGTATTCTTGGATTCCTTGCAAGAGTTCCCATGGGTTAAAGAGAAGCTGATGATGAAGCGTAAGGAAATGACAGTACAAGATCCTGAAGGTAAGGCCAGGATTGTTGTTACTGATATTTTGAAGCTTGTTCTCAAGCTGGGATTTCGAAAGTATTGAATGTACCAGTAATTTCAAGTTATGCGTCATGTAGATATGGAGCAGGATGCCAACAAAAGGGGAGGCCAGCCAAACACCAGGAAGTATTGCAAAGTTTGGGGAGTGAGCAGGGCTGAGTTTCAGGAGGCTGGGAGACAGCAGGAGAGGCTAGGATGTAGGAGGACCCAGACTCCATTACCTCAAAGGTAACAGGCTATAAAAAGTCGTTTTGACTAGATACAGAACAGTGTCTTCACCATCTATACCTGATTATTGTTTGTTTTATGCGTGTTTTACAGTGGCATCTGTTTCTAGATTGTACATGCTGACAGAATTTTTATTTATTTTTATTATGATTTAAATGTAATTTTGATTTAGTACCATGTGCTAATTTTGATTTATTTTGTTTATTATGTTTACCAGAGTCCAAATGTCTAGGATCATTACTTCTAAAATTACTAGCCGTTGCTTAATTTTAAAATAAATTTAGAAGCTAACTGATTTAGCGGGTGTTAGATAATCTTGTTTACTCAAATCTCTGGCTTTCTGACATTTAAACATACTTCTAAAACTAGTTTTCTGGGCTTGGTGTTTGTTCAGAAGTGATTTCTTTGCCAATCCATGCATGCAGTTGTTGAGCTGTTTTGAAGTCAAGACAACTGCTTAAAATGTACGTTTTCTTGCCCTAGATGTTGGCAGCACACTCTGGCTGTTAACCTCAACGTTACCAGTGAGATAGTAAAATAGTCCTCACTTGGGAATATTGTTTCCAAGCAGTCTGATTACCTTTTTTTCCAAGCTCTCCACCCCATACACACACACACACACACACGGACACCCTGGCCCCATTTGACTTTGGTCATACGTATTTTGATGCACGTGACGTGTGATTTTTCCAGTGTCAGTGTGCTTTGCCTGAGACTGAAAGCCTGTGAAGATGGCTGACTAAGACCCGTTGACCATCGTGTGTGCCTGCATCCCAGTTAGCTGCACGTTCAAGAACGTTTGGTCAAGATCTGCTGGACAAACCTGACGCTCTCTTTACCTTAGGACGTTTTTAAGGGAATATTGTGACAGCTTGTCTTTCTGCTGGGTCTCTGTGGAGGCTGCTTTATGCTTGCTCGGAAACGGGTAAATAATTTTCAGAATTTGGGAAATAAATGTCCCATGCTGCCCACAGGGGAAAACACTGCAAGTTCTGAGCACAATGCAAACTTTCAGCGTTGAGTGTGTTGGAAAAGACCTTGCTCGCTGTTATGACAAATCCTGTCACGCTAATGCTCTTTATTTGCCTTTCAAATCAGCCTGTTCCTTTGCTAATTGCTGGTTAAGCTGTGAAATAATCCTTACAGTTCCAGAATTGCATGCACAGCCATTGAGTACAGTCAGGATCACGTACTTTGTGGGTAGAAAAATCATTTCAGATTTTTGGTCTTTTGATTGTTTTGTGGATTGCTTGTTCCTGTTCCTGATCAATTGTGACTAATGTGCTAGATTTATGCATATCAGGTTCTCCAGTTTCGTGAGGGCTGACCGTACTTGATAATCCTATTGCCAAATTTTGTGCGTAAATTAAGAAAGGCTTCCAGATTAGGTCAAAGGTTACAGTTATTTTTACTGTGGCAATACAGAATGTAAGAACAGGATAAGAGGCAGATAGCCAAGTTTGTTTTAA
Source organism: Scolopax mira (assembly GCA_004320125.1). Lineage (NCBI taxonomy): Eukaryota > Metazoa > Chordata > Aves > Charadriiformes > Scolopacidae > Scolopax > Scolopax mira. Next base: position 40,189 of record BJBW01001371.1, read on the forward strand.
TGTTTAGGCATCTTCTTCAGAAGCCAATGAAAGAGAGCACCATCTGTGCCCTAATAAATGCTGAGTGCACCCTGGAATGAATTGGAAACTCTGGCGGCATCATCAGTGCTGATTACATGCAAGAAAATGTGGTTTGGGATAAAAAGCTTCACTTTGCATTCTAAACAACAACTTGTAAGCTTTTGTCTCAGCAGAGTACTTGAACACATGCTTGGCCTTAAGCATGGAAAAAGCCATTTGCTCTAATAAAACTATAAGCATACTTAAAATTGAACGTGGCTCTTTAGTGCCATACTAGATAACTTCTGCCTTATTGGAAACAGTCCTTATAAATGATGATTTTTCAGTGGCAGTTTATTTTAAAGAATCCATTTGTAGTGAAAAAAAGTCTGCCATATACACTCTACTTTTTTTTTTTTAAGACCCTAAAACTTTTAAAATTTAGATTGGTTTTATGGCCCCAGATTTTTAAATCTTTTTTCCTTTGAATCCTGCATACTTATGGAAATCACATGCCTGCTGTTCACTTGTTTATGCTCAATTAAAATTCTGTTTACTCAAGCAAAATCGCCTCAGTTTTTGCAGATCTTTTGCAGGACTAAGGACTGGTGGCAAGTTGTTCCTTGCAGTAAGGTTTTATTCTATAGTCTTTCACTTCTCACTGACTACATGTAGGATTTTTAAAGTCAGTAAAAGTAGACTATGAGGTGTTCTCTGTGTGAGTGTAAAAACTGTGGCCACATGTACAGTGAGTTTTTGATGTCAGCCTTTGGATTACTGTGCATTTGGTTCCAAGAGACCAGGCTTTCTATCTTTGCTTCAGCTGAGAAATCTAGTTTGTTGGTTCCCAGTTAAAAAAATAAATAAATCACAACTGTGATTGTTAAGAAGCTTTTAATTTATTTTCTTCCCCTAGTCAAAAAAAACCCAAGCCAAAACAACAAGCTAACCGAACCAAACAAACAGCAAATTCAGAACGACAGAAATAAAAACATTTTTGGTAATGTAGTGTAAATATAATCTGGTAGACTGAGCAACTACAAAATGGAAGCCAGAGTCTGAGAACTAAACCGACTGCCAGTGCCTCATCAGGAGCCTTTGGGCAAATTCTTCCAAGGCAATGGATTTATTGATTCCCAAGTTGTGTAACTCGGTGTAATGTTCATGGAGCAGCATAGAGTGTAATTGTAAATTGGCCCAGGATTCGACCCAGAGTATGCTGTTTGGCTGCTTGCAAATAAATGAACTTTAAAACCTGTGATATCCTGAGTTTTATTGCCGAACGTCAGTTGACTTAAAAATAATATTTCTGTATGCTATTATCTGCTGTAGTTCCAAGAAACACAGAAGACCCTAATCCTGCAGAGCACGAGCAATAGTTTTTCCATGGGAATCAGGAGAGTGGTGTGCAGGCAGGTAGGGCCACTTGGATCTGTATAATTGCAGCAAACAGACCCAAAATTACTTCTTTTTGCTAGTTTACTTTATCCATGGGGCAGCCTTTTGCCTAGGGTCACCTTTCTCCTTTCTCGTATAGATTTGTCAGGTGGCCACAGCTTTGGGAATAACTTTTTTTAAGGTAGGGAGAGCATTATTGTAAAACCTCAGAATCTCAAGAAGTAAATTTAAAGTCATATGCTTCTGGAGGTGAAAGTTTATGACTTTAATTGACATCAGGATGATAGGATGTGTTTCTTGCTTATGTAAGGACCTGTGATAAAATAGCTCACTCTGTGCAGAGTGGCATTGCAAGACTTAATCATTATAAACATCAACTGCAGCATGAGTTCCTGGTTTTGAAGATCAAAACTTCTGCCCTGTAAGAGTTAACAAAAGTAATGTGGGTCTGTTTCGTTGGGAAAAGACTGTCCTGGTTTTTTGCCCTAGTTTGGATAACTTTATGCCTTTGTTAGGAACATAAATCTTAACTATATTATTATAATTCCTACGAAAAACTACAGCTATTGGCAAGAGAATTCCATTCTTTCTAGGAACAGCAAACAGTTACCTAATATTTTTTTTTGCATTGAGTAAAAATATATAAGCTTTGACGGCGTTTGTTTATCAGAATGTTTTTTTAATCTCTCTCCACTCAGGAATTTTTCTGCCAGAGTATTGTATTTCTCTCTGCTATATATTGCTATAAAATTATTTACTTCCAAAAGTCTTCGTACTGCATCTCTTTGTAGTATAGATGATTTCTCCATTCCACAGGAAATCTCAGCATATTGAGAAAGGAAAAAAAATCCCGAGATACAGTGTTTGCCAAAGGAGCCCTGCAGCACCATTGCTCTCTGGCAAATATTAGTGAATTTGGGGCACGGAGTTACACAGAATTGTTTGGGGAAAGCTGCTCTCTCGCAGCTAAGAAAGGAATATTTTCTAATGCGTCATTTTGTTGTGGTGGTGGTGGTACCTAGTCAGCAGTCTCCATTAGGGTCCTGTTAGACTCGGTGAGGTTTTTTTTTTGATTTGAACAGTGTGGTTGGGGTTTTTCCGTGGATGTGTGGGGAGTGTGTGTTCTCATATAGCTATATAAAGCTTCATGTTGTGTAACACTTTGGATGAAGCATGCAAATACAAAACAAAGCAAAACATGTACTTCTGTTGAGAAAGTCATCCTTCCCCCCCTCCTTTCCTCCCCCCGACCCTGAGCTTTCCCGAAGTCCTTTTTCCACAGCTAGGCTGTAGGTTTTTAAAAATTCAGATTCAAATGCAATGGCATTAGGACATGGTGAAGTTTAGCATCTCTTCTTACCTTTTGTTGGCTGCTTCCTCTCACGTCTAATGCAGTGAGGAAACAGCCTGCTCTCTTGGCTTTTCCATTTGGATGTCAGATAGGAGAGCAGCTGATGAATTCTTTTTCTCTCTAAAATGGTGGACAGAAGACGTGGGTTTTGGGGGGTTTTTTTCCCCCTCTTTCTTCCTTTCCCTCTCCTCTCTTGTATAGTCCAGTGGCAGAAGGGGGAGTTTCCTCCCATGTGTGTCTGAAGGAAAGGGATGGGCTTAGCAGCCTTGGCTGCACTGGATTGACCTGGAGATGAAGGAAAGCCCTTGTGCCACATCCCAGTGCCTGGAGGCTATAGAAAATGTTTTCTGGAGAGACTGAAAGGCATCCTCGTAGGAGAATTTCCCAAACTCTTTTCCACATTCCCATCTCCCCTGAAAATCGGGTGTTACATTTACGGCTTTGGCTTTGCTCCTGACCACAGCGAGATCTGTGAAGTCTGGCATTAAAGGTTTGTGCACACACTCAATATTAACAGCATGCATCATGACATGGACAAGCAATCAGCTTCCCTAGTTCTACAGAGCATTCTGTGTACATATTTTGGTTTTAATGTGTGTACGAACGTAAGATTTTATTTTCTTTTTCTTTCCCTATTTTTTTTACAGTTTTAGAACTATTTGCTTTGTTGCTTTTTTGCCATCTTAATAAGCAGCTGTGTTTATGTTTCTTTCATCTATGTTTTTCACTTTGAGAAGCCTTAAATTTTAGGCATTACTGTTAAGAACTATAGAGTTTCCTGCCTGGTCTCAAACAGTTTTTTTCAGGTAAGTTAATGGAAAGATATTGCCATACTTGGTGTCATCCTCAGTAACACAAATATGTGAAGGTAATAATAATATAGATTTAATAAAACGTTTAGTTCCTGGAAACAGGAGAGGAGGAGTGAGTTCTGGCAAGAGAGGTGTTTGGGCCAGCTGTGCCTGATCAACTACTCATAACCAGCACTACTAAAAGGAGCCAATAGGTAACTGGGATTGAAGACTCCCTGGTGTAGGGAATGGAGACATCCATCTGCTGATCAGACTTGATGACTTCCAAAGTTTGCTGCTTCCCCAGAGACTGGATTCAGGACATCACAGAGCTTGCCAAGGCCCAGCCAATTATCAGACTTGGCTACTCTCTCATGCAGGCACTAGTAATACTTCAGCCAATTAAGAATGTCTATGGGGATCAGTGATCCCATGTGAAGGGATGGAGCCCAAGCAGTGTTCTCCTTCCTGCCATTCAAGGGGAAAAACCTGGGAAAGGGTGGATGGACCCTACATATTTACACCTCCCTGGGTACCTGGTGTCATGGCAGAATTTGAACTCTGTGACCACAGAACCCTTTTCAGGAAACGGGGGCTGCTAGGGACAGCTGGGATCAACTGAAGAGTGTGAGGTAAAAGTGTCTTTACCAGCAGGTATGCTGGGAGGAAGCAGAAATCTGCACAGTTGCAGCACATGGATGGCTTTGGAATTGGAGAGACGTGGTGGAATAATTCACACAACTGCAGTGCCGTAGTGCATGGCCTCAGGTTCTTAGACAAGGATGCTGTTGCAGCCTCTTCAAAGGAGCATCTTGAATGCACAGAGCTTTGCTATTTACTGAGCAACAGGCTGGTTAAGAGCTTATGGGTTAGGATCAAAAAGAAGCTCAGTAAGAGAGACATTGTGCTGGCATCTTTTATAGGGCTTCCTCATGAAAAGAAGATAAAGCCTGGAGAAGGGAAGATAGCAGCTTTCCAATACCCACAAAGAGGATATAGAGAGAAACAGGGATAGGCTTTACACAGCAATGCATGGTGGAAAGATGTGGGATGAAAGGTGTTAATTGAAACGGGAGGTTCTGACTGGCTCTAAGAAGAGTTTTTCATCACAAAAGGAGTTAAGAAGTGGAATGAGAACCAAAGAGGTTGAGTAGTCTTCATCCTTGGAGGTTTTCAAGACCCAGCTGAACAGGAGATTGGACAGGAGACCTCTGGAGGTCTCTTCCAACCTTAGTTTCCCTATGATACTATGAAGTCTTAAAAGAGTGTTTCTATTGCATGTCCGGGTTCTCAGGGAAAATTTAACAACCCTGGTGTTTACTGGGAATGTGACACAATATGATGATCCTGGAGACTTCTGGAATGTAAAAGGCACAATATCTTGGTTAATATTTTGGATGAGTAGACTAAGGGAGGTGCTCCTTGCTACTCACAAACAAGGAGCAACTGTTTAGGGATGTGTTTTTTAATGTCCGTCTTGGCTACAGTTACCATACAGAGCTTAAGATGCTGAGAGAAGAGAGCAAAGCAAGCATAAAGGTCCTGGACATTAGCTTCATGAAACTAATTGATGGGACACTGTAGGAGACAGTTCTGAAGGACAAAAGCACCCAGGAGACCTTACTGATCATCAAGAAAAACCTCTTCAAAGCACAAAAATTGCCCATTCCTACATACAGGAAAAGCAGCAGGCATGGCAGGAGGCCAGCTTGGCTGAAAGAAGAACTTCCAGCTGAGCTCAAATTCAAAAAGGAATTGTCTAGGAGGTGGAACTGAGGACAGGCTACCCAGAAACAATATAAAAGCATTCTGTGGGTTTTTAGGGATAGAGTTATGAAGGGCAAAGCTCATCTGAGTTTGAAGCCATTCAAGGATGTGAAGGACAAGAAGATGGGCTTCTACAGGTTCATTGTCAGTGGAAGGAAGACTGATAACTGATGAAGGGCACAGAAAAGGCTGGATTTCTTGTGCAAAATGTGCTGTCAATTGGCCCTGGTCTCTGTGCCTAGTAGTGAAATTTGGATGAGGGAGATGTTGTTTATAGTACTTATACTTACTTACTTATACTTACTTATACTTACTTACTTATACTTATACTTATACTTACTTACTTACTTATACTTACTTACTACTGTTTATAGTAGAAAAGAACTGAGTTAGGGACTACCTGAGTGGACATACACAAATCCATGGAGCTAGATGGGGTGTGTCTGAGAGTGCCGAGGGAGCCAGCTTTTGAGAGGCTGTTTTCTGTCATGTTGTAGGCTCTAGTAAGCCAAATACATAAATTGCAATAAAGTGACTGTGAACAGCCAGCTTTGGTTTACCACGGGTGAATCAAGCTTGACCAAGTTGATTCTTGCCTTCTGTCATGAAATGACAGGCTTTGCGGATGACAGCAATAAATTCTGTTTGTAAATTGACTTAAGCCAGGCTTTCAGCACAGTCTCATAGCATCATTGTGGCTAGCTGGGAAGGTATGGACTGAATGGGTGGACTGCACAATGGGTAAAAAAAAGGCCAGACCACCAGGCTGAAAGAGTGGTAGTCGGTGGTTCAATATCCATCTAACTGGAGGTTAACTACAAGTTGTGTTCCTCAGGGCTGACAGTGGGACCAATTCTGTTTAACCTCTTTGTCAGTGACCTGGGTGATGGTAGGGACTGTATCTTCAGGAAGTTTGTAGGTGAATTAACTTTGTTTACACATTTGACAGTTTCAGATCTTCTGAACTGTCCCTAAAGTATGGTGACTCCAGGTCCTGGGGATCATTTGACACAGGAGAGTGGGACTACCTCTCAGAGGGATCCCAGTGAGCTGGATGAATGGGTCAGCAAGAATCTCATGACATTGAGCAGAAGTAAGTGTGAGTTCTGCAGCTGGGATATGAAATTCCCGCAAAGTAACACAAGATGGGCACTGACTGGTCAGTTGCAGGTCTGCAAAAAAGAGGCTGGATGTCTTGATAGACGGCAAGTATGATGATGAAGGCTAATCACACACAGGTCCTCATCAGCAAGAGCAAAGCCAGCAGGCTGAGGGAAGTGATCATTTGCCTGTGCTTGGTACTAGGAGGCCGTATTTAAAATACTGTGACTGGCTTTATGCCACCAATACAAAGGAGAGATTGACAAACTACGGAGTCCTGTGGAGCACCACTAAAGAGATGGCCAAGCAGACTCAGAAAAGGTGGAGTCATACTCTCCCTGCAGATGTGCACAAAAGGAAAAGAAATGACAGCCACAAGCTGTAGCAAAGGAAATTATGACTGGATATAAGGAAAAACATTTCACAAGACAGGTCAAGCACTGGTCACCAGAGGTTGCGGCCCAAGAAAGGTTGCCCAAAGAGGCTGGGAAATCTCCATCTTGGGAGACAGTCAACACAGAAGAAGAGCCTGAGCAACCTGATCTAACTTTGAAGTTGGCCTTGCTTTGAGCGGAAGGTTAGACTAGATAAATATATTCACAGAATAACTTCCAAAGGTCTCTCTCAACCTAAATTTTCCTGTGATTATGTAAGCTTGGCATCACACGCTGTGTACTCAGTATGTGGGATTTTAATCCAAATATAACTGGTGCTGACACAGGACACTTTGGATATGTATGCATGACTTCTAGTTCAGGTTACAAAGGTGCTTTTTAAGTGTATTGGAGTGTTTGAATTAGATTTCTTTCGGGTGAATCTGAAAAGGGAAGTGTGCTCTGGGAGTTTAGAGAGTCCATAGGACCATACTAGAGCCAGTCTGGAGTGAGATCTATCTGTGTATAGTCTGAATGCTAGATCCTCACCATGAGCTGTATCAGTCTGTAGGTCCTCTTCTATTGCTCTGTACTGCTTGCTAATGTAGACATAGCCTTTTCTGTCTAGTGGATGTGGTGGTTTTGTCCATAAACACCTGCAGTCTTGTAATCCTTTCTTCCCAAAATTCCATGTTCATACATACACAGAGTTGTAGATGTGCATCCTCTCAGGAATGCTGTTGCATGCAAAGGAATGCATTTTTTTTCTTTTATTATTTGAGTATCTCTATTTCCCAGAGTTAATACTACTGTTTCTCGTCTTGGAGTATGTGCATTCTAAATGGCTTACAGAGTTCACTACCTCAAGTTTTCCATTAGACAAAATATCTTCTCTGTTCATTTTTCTCCTCAACTTGCATCACAGTATGATATAACCATGCCCGTGTCCTGTATTTCTGAAAACATGCATAGTTGCAGTCCTCTATGATCTCTGAGATTTTTTGTTAATTGTTGCCAGCTTCCCACTGTTGGTCTTGTCTCGGGATGTGGCAAAGGAACCGTTGAAAAAGTTTTGTGCAGACAATAATAATTGTTTTCTAGAACAGACTGGAAACTTTCTTGTAAAGACCTGATCTGGCAGCTTGATAAAGCCACTTGTAAACATGAAAAAGTAAGAGATAGTTTTGTTTTTTTATTTTTTTTGATCATGTAATCAGTATAGGCATTCAATTGATACTAAATAATAGCCCATAGATACACACTGATACGTACTCCAGAGTAGTTGAGAGAATTGCTTACTTAAGACTTTGTAGACTTCTTGTAATGAACTTTTTCTTCATTAATATTTTCCTTCAGAGCTGGCCAGTACTTCTTTTAGGACCTCCAGAATTGCCTTGGAGCTCCGTTTGAAAACACCTGTTTAATTTTTGTATTCCCACTGCATGGGGAAAATCTATTATCTTTCATAACTTAAGTCTATGAATGCTGCTTTTAAAAAAAAAAAAAAAAAACAAACAAAACCAACCAAGCAGCAAACACACTCACCTTTGCTTTCATGTGTTGCAGAGGCTGCGTAGCCATCCAAAGTCAGTGAAAAGGTTAACCAGTGTTTCACAGTGAAAGTCTGCCTCCAGTGAAGTCAGAGGCCAGGCTACTGTTGACCAGAGCAGGACAAAGGTCTTGCCACCGGTGACTGAAATGTTCCCTCTGGTGAAGGAATGGGTGCTTTGCTGTCTTCCCTACACTGACACGGGAGCTTGTCTTGACCTTCACAGAAAAATAATTTCTGCAGCTGAGAAGCTGTTACTCATTTAGACTCTGCACTTCTTTTCTCTGTCGATGGAGAATATCAGCAGTGATGTGACTTGCTTCTCACTGGGAAATGTCACTTGTGCAGAAAAGGTCAGGAAGTTTCTCTGGGATACAGTTAATTATGCATGGTTATTATATCTTGAAGTCCTCCCTGTGTTGCCATATGCAACTAAGCTTTCCTTCCAGATTTGTTTATGGTGATATATATGTTTATATCAATGAGAACTAGAGCACCCAAGTGTCACTCATTGTTATCTCAGAGTGATGCAGCTGCAGTTTTATCTTGTTAGAAGATTTATGGGTTTGTATACAAGGCTTTTAAAGACAATTTTTATCTATTTGGCAGTTGTTTGTGTAAACAGAAAACCAATCTTACTGCTTCTTTTAGCCATTGGGCCATTGTTCCAGTATGTCAGGTTTTTTTTTTTTTAAGTTTTCTTCCTGCACTTGCTTTGTTTATGAATAGATTTGTGTTCCCTTGTACACTGATGTATTGTCAAGGAGTTGTACAGCTGTTTTGACAAACACCTCTGCTGCGAATTGAAGGGAAGCTTTGGTGTTTCTTCCAATCTACATTTAGAGAAGGAGCCGATTTGATTTATACGATACAGTTTGTGTGTGCAGGAAATAAGCATTAATGCATCGGGTCAAGGGGAATAAATTGCCATTAGTGCACCACTTCTTCTGGCAGCCTTCTTAATCTTCGTGTTTCACCACCTTGCCTGGGATTTTCAAAAGGACTCATAGTTAACGCAAGCTCACCAAACCCTCCTCCCGTCAAGGTCAGGGGTAAGCTCCCTTTGGCTTTAAAGACGGCAATTTTAGTCCTGTGCTGATACTTTTGAAAGTCTTACCTTTCATTTGGAGTTAATAATATGTTGAGCTCTTTAACAAACGGCCTGTTTCAGTCTTTGGATCTTTCTAATAAAACACATGCTATGGTTGAGTGAAAGGACTTTACACAGGTAAAGGCTTGACTGAACCCCTTGCCAGCTCTGGGGGTCTCTGTCTGGCTCTGGTGGGAGGCGAGCTTCCTCCAAGGGCAGCTGGGGCTGCCTTTAAACAGGGGCATGGGAATGCTCACCCAATAACTGTTGAGAAAGGAAAGCTGGAATGAAAAGGAAAGCCAGTACTTTCCAGTATTTCTGTGTGAAGAAAGTATGTCTTTAAATATGTTTTTATTTACTATCGGTGATGGCTGTGTTTGCTCAGCTTTTCAAAGCGACGTGTTCTTTATTCTTATTCCTCTTCTGTTTAATTCAAAAGTCATGTATTTCTCTGTGATCCAGTTCTACCACATCCCACATGAGATTAGTTTCATGTTCATACCCTTGAACGCAATTGCTGCAACTAGGGTTGCAAAACCTTCTTATCATCCCTTTGGTTTGTGTGTTCACGCTGTATCTGGTGAGTTCACCTGCAAAGTGCTCATTTTAGAAGGAAGGTCAGATGATCTCAGAGGTCCCTTCCAACCATGGTGATTCTGTGATAATCAGTAGAAATACTAGCTGCCTATTTGCAGTAGAAATTAACTCAGGATTCGTGGGATGTTCCTTTTGCCAGCACCTGGATCCAAAATGGGAAGCCCTAAATCTTTCCCACCGAGCTGCTGGCTGCACCCACAGCCAAGTCCCCGAGCACTGCAGCTTTTGCCATGGGACCTCCCCGGATGCTTTGAAGCCTGCTCTGGGCAGGTCTCAGGCTGCCTGCCCCCTCCACAGTGCCTGGCCTGGCTCACGGCTGGCATCAGGACATTCTGCCAGGCCTTTCTCCAGCCATCTCACCTGCGGGGCCGAATTCTGTGGGTGTTGGCAGCGCAGACCTGTCCGATGGGGCTGCAGCCCTACCAGCCGTGAGGTGCAGCTCTCTGTGTGGAATAGTTTAATGATATGACCCCACCATGTGATGGGTAGGATACCACCTTGTGACCTGACGTCTTAGACACTCCCCAAGTGAAGGCTTCTCTGGTTTATATGAGCAGTGCCCTCTTGGCTGTGTTTTATAGATCTTTGGTGAAGTTGTTGCTCCAAGAGAGGCTCAGAGAAGTTGTGGAGGTCCCATCCCTGGAAGTTTTCAAGGCCAGGTTGGATGGGGCTTTGAGCAACCAGGTCTAGTGGGAGGTGTCCCTGCCCATGTCAGGGGGTTGGAATTAGATCATCTTTAAGATCCCTTCCAACCTTAACCATTCTATGATTCTATGAAACTTGAACTTTGACTAGAATAAAGTCCTTCCTAGTAGTTGAAAGAAATGTAGCCAAGTCCCAGAAAGAGATAAGATAGGACTTGAGTTCCTCTCCTCCTTGTTTCATCTGGGCTAATTAAGGCAGCTTCTGAGTTGGCACACTGTTCTTTGTAAATCCCGTTCTTAATCCCCCTAACTTTCCCCTAAAATTGTACATGGATTTTAGCAAAACAATTCAGACCTATTCTGGGGAAAGGGGGATTGATGATAAACCAGTGTCTCTTCTTTGCATCTGAATCGAGGACAATTGACCTTGTTACTCAGAGTATTGCTTACATTGATCACTATTTGTTTACATATTTTATTTTTCCTTGTTCTCATAGATAGCAATGCTTCCATCCCTGGAAGTGTTCAAGACCAGGCTGGATGGGGCTTTGAGCAACCTGGTCTAGTGCGAAGTGTCCCTTTATATTGTTCAACTAAGTACGTGATCTTCCTTCTCCTATGCAAACTATAAATACATACACTTCACTTGTCTGTTTGGAGTTGATACTTATGTTAGGAATTTTTCAGCTTCCAGTATGATCAACGGGTAGAATATAGGTAAGACAGAAATGCGTAATATATGTTCAGCCCAAGTGTCAACCCTTTTATTAGAAGGGTGTTACCATACTTCTCTTTAGATAAAATTAAGTTGACCAGCTGCTGGTGTGGTACTGTGTTGATCTGGTATCTTGCACAAGATAAAGGCCTGGAAGGAGCTGATCAGTCTTCAGAAGGTAATGGTCATCTTACATGGTGTCCATATTCCGATTAGTGGAAACGCATGGGTTGCTAAAGTTTATTTAATTGGAATAGCTAATTAAAAGGTCTGAGCTAATACATTTTTATTGTCAAAATCTGCCTGCAAACATTTGTTTGTGTGACTATGTGGTGTGCCTTTCCATTCAGACTAATATCAGGAAGAATTGGAGTGTAAACTTTGCTGTTCACATGAGTTTCATGCTCTAGCCTGCTGCATGACAAGGTTTTTCCTGATCAGAGGCATTCCCAGTGTGATTATATGTACACTGTAGAGTGTACATACACCCTCTTACAAAATTCTTGGCATACCAGGCTCTGGTTTAGAAGATTTCTCCCCATTTGTTTTATGAAGCCAGATAAGAGAACAGTGATTTTCAGCCATGAATTTATGATGTAGAATCATAGAATCATTTAGTTTGGAAAACACCTTGAAGATCACCAGGTCCAGCCATAAATTTAACAGCTTTCATTTCTATTATTCAGTAGCCCATGCACTTGGTAAAATTCCTCCTGTAGTCCTCCTGATAGTGTCCCCCAAGATGCAGTTCACCATTGTGCAGTTATTCAGCTTGATTTTTTCAACTTTAGCATTCTTTTGTTGAGCATTATCAAATACTGGATAACTTTTGTCCATAAAGCCTCAGAGGTCTAAATTAAGGATATATACAGGATGTCCATGCCTTGATGCTGCTTTTGTGCCAACTGATTCCTCCTGATGTGAATCAAGGAAGGATTATGAATTATTTGTGCGGGATACAGCATTGCTAGTCCTTCTTGTACTAAAGAATGCCCTGTCCAGTTAAAACCCGTCCAGTTTATGTACAGACAGACACTTTTTTTTTCTATGTGCTGTCCTTATCTTATGGGTTCTTTCTGGGAAACTGTCATCATGTCAGCAACACTGTCCAAGACATACATATCCAGACAAGTCTGGAGCTGTCTTCATCGCTGTCTTACATTACTGCCTGTGTGGTAATTAAGAAAGCTTCCACACGTGGCTGGAGAATACCAGAAGTCTTGGAATTAGGTATCCAATAACTGTTAATCCTGGGATATCAGAGCAGGCACACAGTCCCAAAGCATACTGGTTCCTGGTGGGGAGAGGGAGGTGGTAAGAGATTCTGTACTGCCAGACATTAATTAGCCTTCTGATTTGGCACCAGCTAAGATTTGTATACCTCTAAGGGTGCCATAAGTGTAGCTTTTTGCTTTTTTTACTGCTCAGTTCCTGTTGACTGTAAAAATTGTAGCCCTTTTTCCTCCCATACGGCTATTGCCATTTAGTTACTCAAACTGCTAATTTAATCTTGTGCATCAAGAAGAGCATTCCTATTGTCACTATTATTAGTGAAGAGTTAACTCTCTGAATATGTTTAAGTCCTTTAGCATGTTGACTAAGCTAATATGGGAGCAGGGTATAAAATACCCTGGAAAGCCACTTGTAATCCTATATCCCTTCCATATATGCCCAATTCTTAATGTCTCCCTTCTCCTTACCTGGTTCCAGTCATCTATGAGCCACAACTTTTGAACCTTTTCCCTATTCTGGATGGCTTTTTCCTTCTCATTTACTATTTCCATAAGCATAAACCTTTCACAGATCAGTTGATGCTATAACCTAGAGTTGATTTGATTTTGAGACACAAAGCGCATTGGTCATGCATACCAGAGAAGAGTTTAATTGCACTTCTGTGAACAAATCAAACATCGTTTTAGTGCATCTTCTTTAAAGGTCTAAAAGCAAAGTTATTACTCAGACCTTTTTCTAGAATTGCATGTTCTCCCTTTGTCAGGATGTTTGTAGTGGGTACATTACTATTTCATGTCCTTTCTTATCAGCTTCTGAGTCCAATGGTATCTCAAGGCTAAAAAAATGTTATTGGCACACAGAATGTATAAGGTATGAAGAATTGACTGCTTTGCCTCACCCTAGGGAACTGCTGTGAGCTATCTACCTGCTTATTTTCTGCATGACACTGAAATTGGATATCGCATTTGGGGTTTTAGATATAATTTTTTCCTTGTGTTAAAAATGTTCAACACCAAAATGACCCTGAAGTATCTTCCTTCTACAAAAGCTGTTAATCTGTCTTTTTCAGTGGTAACATTCATGCTTGCCATCATGGTCTTTTATCTTTTCCAGTTTACAATATATCTGTTATAAATTCTAATGTACAGTTGTGATTGCTGCTTTGTCCTTGAATCATTGCAGCTGTGTAGCAGACACCCACTGATTCCTGACCACAGCTGATGGACTTACTCCTCATACTATGTTTTATAGATTTCCTCACCTTGTTTTTGAAAAAGGGGCTTTCTCAAGACTTAATCATAGTCCTATCCTATCCTTGCATAGACTGCATTATGAATTTACCAGCGCCTTGCCTTTGAGCCATAGGGGCATATAGGCTTTGATGTGTGGGGTTTTTTCCCAGCTGTAGGATCCATTATGTTATTAGTAATATTACTTCTCCTGTAGTAGTCTTGCAGTTGCTCAGAAAACTTCCTTACCCATGAAGTCTTAGCTGTAAATGGAGAGGTGCCTGGGGTTTTGTTCAGCATTTCCATAATACAGCCTCTGGGATGAGAGGTGATGAGAGGACAGCTGTGCTGGGTCTGTCTTGCTCAATAGACCATCATTACATCAACGAACTCACCATTAACCTCTGCCAGGGTCTGTCAAGCTGGAATCCACAGCACCATGAAAAGAAAGCTTGACTGGGGGAATCCCAGCAGGACCTCTTTCCTGTGCTAGGACCTCTTTCCACTCCCTTTTGCTGTCCTGTCTCCAGACAGAAAGGTGGCAGGTGGCATGTTTTGGTTTCTTATGTGTCTTTGTGAAGTGGTGTCAGGGATACCTTATTTAAGGCTTCCCTTTGGCCCCCTGTTCTGATGTTTTTTGAACCCTTTGACCCTTAAGCCTTTTTTTATCTTGATTGTCACATGCAGTCGTTTTCTTGGTTTCCCCACATCTAGCCCTCTGTTGCCTATCCCAGGTAGGAAAGCCAGTCAGGACAGTCGTCTAGGAACAGATAAGCTGAGAGTGAGAATTTAATTCCAGGGTTTTAAGTGACTGCCTTTTTAGGCATAGATTTTAGTACTCTGATTTTTTTATTTGACTGGAGGCAGCTAATCAGAGTTCTGTCTTTTAACACCACAGCCATCATTATCGTCTTGCAAAACGATAATACAACACATACCTGAAGAAAGTGCATATGCCATGTCTGGAGCACTGAAATGAATTACCTCAGACGTAGAGGCAGAAGGCATGAGAAATGTGCCATTAGATAATTTTTCCCCACCATTCCAGGTTTATAAAATAAGTATTGGCATCTGCACACAGAAGTGGCTCGTGCTTTAGGAATGCCAAAGAGGATGTAGCTATTTGACAGAACTACAACCAATTCTACGCTTGTTTTTGCCTATAGCTTATGAGAAAGTGTTGAGAGCTGTTCCCAGCTTTGAGTGGGCCACCCTGCTTTGGTAGCTTGAATTCAGAATATACATACATACTTAAATATGTTTAAGTAGCTGAAAAGAGGTTGTTCAAGAGAATTGCTGCTTTTGACAGACCATGATTCTCTTACCTTGCGGTGTAACTGGGCTGTCTGGTGAACCTTTGGCCTTGGAAGGAAAAACAGCTGAATCTTTTGCTGTTCTTGATGTTTTCTCATGGTCAAATCTTGCTCATTGAATTGTATTTAGTACAGAAGAAATTTAAATGGCTTACTTTTTTTCCCTCCATATGAGTTGGGTGTGTTATGCCTAGACAGCACCCAGCTGGGCTGAATCTTCTCAGAAAAGCATCTTTCACTTTGAGCAAGTAATACATACCAGCTAGAGCTTTTCCCCAGTACAGAAAGTGCATGTGTTACATTTATACTGTAAAATACACCAAAACTTAATTTCAGGGCATTTTTCTTTGTGACCAAAGCCAGAGGAAAAGCTGAAATTTGCCTTTTGTCTACAGCTGTTTTGTAGAGTTTCAGTTAATTTTCAAAGCCTAGTAATTGGTCTAGTTATAAAGTCTTGAAATGGAACTTTAAAGAATAATTTTGATTTCGAGATAATGCCAGTCTTAACTCTTTCTGTTACAAGTTGAAGATTCAAGTTGCAGTTGCTTTTGGATTTTTTTCTGAACACAACTGAAGTCTTCTTATACCAGGAAAGGTTAAGGAAAAGGTGCTCTTGATGTATGAACTCCTGTCCATTCCATGTTTTCTCATCACGTTTCTTAGTCATTCTTACTTTCTTGTGAACCATGGGAAACATGAACCACAGGTAGAGTATATTATTTTATCAAAGTTTTTGGTAAACAAACTTCTGAGAACTAGGCAAGGTATGATATGGGGGTTTTTTGTTTTTTTTCTTACTGTGGTTGAACAGTTGGATTGTAATCTGTAAAGAAAAGTACACAGTAGGACCTTTAGACAGTGACATGAAAAATCATTTAATTTGATAATAATTTATTGAAATTGCAGTAAAGAACCTTGCCTGTGGAGTAGAAGTCATGGCATCACCTACTGACTTTTATTATATACATCTCAAGGTGAAGGTGCTAGATTTCAGGTCTACTCTGTGACCTACTGTAAGGAATTTGCAGGAGACATCTGAACCTCAAACTGACTTAGTGTTAGGTAACATCTCAGATTAGAAACATCTCATAGTCCCACCAGGCAATTGGGATTAGCGAGAGAGCTCTTCTTAAAAGGGACAAAGCTCCCAGGCTTCTTAAAGGCTAGCAATGATTTATTTATTTTTTTTTTGATATATATATATATATAGTTAAGAAGCATGTAAATAAATAAAAAAATCTTGAAAGCTTTGATCTTATGTAAGCACTTTACTTTGAGGCCCTGAAACTCTTACAGTAGTTCATGCTTAAAACTCATAAAAGAACATACAGCTGACTGGTATAATACTGAAGATGCTTAGGTCCCCAGAGTGTAGCATGGTGTTTCAGAGGATGTACTTTCTGAAAATTTGACCTTTTCTTGCAAGACACCTTGCACTGCTGGAGGGGAGTTTAACACCAGGGGGGAAGGCAGGTGTTCATAATTTACCATGGGAGACATCTTTGTTAACTATAGCACAGATTTTTTTAAGGTGTCAGGTTGTGATCACCACTTTGTATTGTGTTTGGAAGAGAAGAGGAACCTGGCCTAAAGTATATGTTGTTCAACTGAGCTCATGGTTTCAGTAGCTGTGCAAACCTCAGTTTTCCTTTACTCAGCCTGTTTTGATTTGACTGTAGGATATTACGTGTAACCTAATGTTTTTGTCTTGCTCTGCTTCCCTGGACTGAGATAAGGTTTGCTGCTGATAACGTCTGGTGTGTTAATTGTCATGTTCTGCCTTGACTTGACTGCTTTTAAAAATAGCACTGCATGATTGACTTTTCAGGAAGAGTTGCTTTTTTAAAGGGTTCAGTTTCCTCTGTCAGCAAGGGTCATTGATGCCGTGTGCTACTTTTTTCAGAATTTCTGATCTGAGTTATTTACAGCACTTGAACTTCCCACATTACTCTGTAATTTACTCTACATGGATCTTTGTCCAGGACTTGCCAACTACCCATAAAAATTGTTTGGAAAAGGAATTTCCCCTTTTAACTCGATAGCAAAAAACGATGTAAAAAAGTTAATGTAACTGACTGCTGTGCTCCCATGGGTGCACAGTCACACATGCCATCTTATTGTTCTCCTCCTAAAAGATGTTGTCAAAGAAAATATGGTATAGATGATTGCATACATGACAGTTGTTTCTATAGAAGAGAGATTTAAGTGAGGGACTCTGGTCTTGATCTGGACCATGATAAATTTTGTCTGGATGCCAAACTGAGATCCCAGAAATCTGCTGTCTCCTGAGGCTGTGCGTGCAGCCACTTGCCTCTCTGGCTCGGGTGTCTTGGGGGCTAGCTGGAGCCTGCCACCTCCACCCCCTGGCATGGAGAAGGGGGCAATGTATGGCTTTCATTTCTCACTCTTGAGGGACAACATTTTGAAGCCCTTGCCCCCTCTCTTCTTCATGAAGAATGAAGAGTCTTTTTCTTCATGAAAACTAAGGGCAGCAGGTTTGGCAAAACGATGACAGGAGACAGGCATTTAGGCAACAGAGTGGAGAGTGCTGTTCCTGTGGAGAAAGAGCTGCTGGTGTTGGGACAATAAGGAAGGCGAGAGCGGGCCTGTTCAACTCATGCCTTCCTTGACGTGCAGATCTCCGTTTATTTGTGGTAGTGAGCCAGATTTTTATTCTGTAAAGGACACTTCGGAAGATCTCATGCATTCATCATTCTTGGCTTACCCACCCAGACTTAACTGTGCCTTTTTATGGGCCGTCTTGCAGGTCGCAAACCATCTCCTGATGTGCTGTTGTTGAGCCGTCTCTGAGCCCCCACCATGTGGTCTCATCTATGTTCCCTTTCATGTTTTGGCCCAATCTGGTGCATTTACCCAAAAGCCATATATCTTACACATCCCAAGACTGATCCTGCTGTAGTTCGAGGACAGTTTCCTTCCTCCTTTAAGATTGCTGAATTTAGTCCCTGCCCTTAGAATCATGTATATGGTCTCTCCAAAGACTTCATCCTTGAACATCAAAAAAGTACCCTAAGAGCCTTTTGCTTACATTTTCAGTAGAGGGCTTCTTCAAACCACTCCCAAATGTGCCATCCCTCCAAATAATATCGGGCTGGTTAGTTTTAGAGCTCCTTGAGAAATATCCAAGAATCCCCATATTACTGAGTTATGCATAAAACTTCTCTCATGAAAAATTCCATCCCTGCCTTCTTAGGGTTAACAGTTATATTTAAGTTGTGGAGCACAAGAAAGCTTGTTTTGGTATTTAAAACAAAAAAGAAAACGGTGGAGAAAAGTTGCTGTGTGTGCTGGTGCCCCCTTGGTTTCAGTTTGGTGCCGTGTCGGTGCAGGACATAGCCCAGCAGAGCCTTAACTGGGCTCTGAGTTAAGAGCAGGAGGCTCTTTCCTTTAATCTTCTACATTTGCTGCCTTTTCACTCTCACTGCATATTCTCTTTTTAATGGATTTTAAAGATCATTCTGAGCAGTACGCCAGGGTGTTGCAACAACTCCCCTGGCCTATTCCACCAGTCACTCCCATGTATTTCTAACCTATATTTACTGTCAAACTTGTAGCTCTGATTTTCTGTCTCCTGCCGATGTCTGGCTGGGGCAATGCATCCAAACCGTGCTGTCTCTGCTTGCTTCTGTCCTCAGGTCAAGTGTTGTGCAGCTCCTTTTCACTTCTAACCTTACTGAATCAGCGAGGCGAGCTGTCTTCTACGTGGAACACACACACACACACACATATATGCACACACACAAGTATATATATACAGCATGTATACTGTTAGTAGTGGGGTGATTACTGTTGGCCACAGTGTGTAAAAATCCTGCTTTTTTCTTGAACTGGTGTGCTGATAATGCCCAGGCCTCCTAAAATTGCCCACTTTTCTTTGAGGCTTATCAGCACTCCCGTTTCAGGTGGGTGCTCTGATTGAGCCTGAATGCATGTTGTTCAGCTGCCATCAGCCTTGCCACAATGCTCCAATCTTGAAAGAATTTTCACTTTACACCAAACTGTTAATTTTGTCCGCGTGCTTGTTTGGTTTTTTCCTGCTGCAATCTACTGAATAGCGTCTGAACCAGGAAAGCAGAATGATTTGGGAATTTTATTCCCAGTTCTAGTGCTGATTTAAAGCGTGGCCTTGGGCAAGTGACTGCTGGTCTGCTTTCCCTTACGTTCACTGGAGGCAATGATATTCATTTATGCATCTCCTGGAGCTGCTCAGCTGTGCTATGAATGCACAGGGTGGACGGACCCACAGGACCTGCGGTAACTAGCTGCACTGGGTATCGTCGAGTACTTCTTAATCACTTTCTGTATATTTTTATTGTCCCCCTCCCAGGCCAGATGGATTTGAAATTTATAGTTCTGAGAAACTGGATTCCTTTGTTCGTACTGTATAGCTTTCTTTTTTTTCCCCCTTTTTATTTTTTTCCCTTCCCCCCTCCCCCCAAGTATGTAGGTATCTAATTTAATAAAGGATTCAATCAGCTAGAATGTGCACATTGGAAAGTGACAGACAGCAGAGGCTTCCAGGGGAGGCCAGGTACATGAACCAGCTTTAAGAGAGAGAAAGAATGAGGCAACTGTAAAATAAAAGGTGTCTAATGCAGTTAACATACAAATACTGTACAGAAAATGAATAGTCTGCTCTCTCTCTTCATCATGCTAGAGCGTGATGCGTCCAGGCATCATTACTTCTTTACTTCAGCTGAGGCTTAATGCTTTATGACAGGTGAGAGGTTTGATGGCATCTGCTTTTCCCAGATTAAAAAAAAATAAAATAAATGTATCCACCTGCCTCTCCTTTCATTTGGGGCCTGCAAAGGGTTAAGCACTGCTAAATGCAGACATATATATGTGCTGTATTGATATTATGTACTTTGTAATAGAAAACAGAACTATCCAGGTCAAATATCAATAACATTCTATAAGCCTTTCTAGGAAAATATAATTAAAACCATTCAAAGCTGTTTCCCATAACTGAATCTACTGTGTCTTACTGACTTCAGTCCCACATCTACAATGTGATATTATTATTATTGACTTTTAGAGCTCTGCCTATTTTAAAAATAAAGAAAACACAAAATCAGGTGGTGGTATTCATTTTATTAGAAATCTTGCCCTCCTTTTCTCCGTGAAGCAGGGATCATATTAAATTGTTTGAACAACAAAATGGTGGGGTAGCACTTCATCTGGTTTAAATTGTCATAGTCCCATTGAAAGCAACTATATTAGTGGACCATCAACTGAGAACCTGTCCCACGTTCTGCATTTAAGCAACTTCTTCCTTTGCACCCAAGGCTATCAGCTACAGCACTACCTCTGGTTTTATTATCAAGCTATATTGACTTGGTTTCATATTGAATATCGTGAGTAGGATTTAGAGTAGGAAGTTCACTAAATTGTTTAAATATTTCAGAGAGGATGAATTTGCTTTTTTAATTCTGTCCCTCCCTCTCCTCAAAACAAATATTTTGTCATATCATCCATGTTTAAATCAGGAGTATATTCCTCCAAGCATATAATTTTCATGATAAATATATTTTGTATATTCGTTACTTTCTTAAAACCTGTTTGATAGCACAGCCTCTTAAAGTGTATCATAGTCTCAAAACCTGAATATTTATATAAAATAACTGATACTATACCATATTCATTAATTATATTTGTTCTGAATATTTAAACCAAATGTATGTTTGTATTTTTCACACAAATCTGCTAGTGGAATATTTTTTAATTGTAAATATTAATAATGCAGAACTGTTTCTGCAAATATATTTTCTGAGAATAGCTTTGTTATTGTTGTTGGCTGTGGGTAGCTTAGCACTTCATGGTTAACACAATAAGTGATCTATATTTAAGTTTTTTGAAGGGGTCAAATGTATGCAGATATCTAAAATAGATGTGTATACACACCCACCCACATATATATATGTTTAAATGTTTTATTTCCATAAAATTCAGTGTGCTTATGTAACATTGGTCTGATTTTCCTGAAATCCGAAGTTTCCTGGAAGTTGGTAGGTATTGCATCGTAGAAGAGAGGGAAGAATTCGGACTGTTTCCTTTCTACTTGAATTGCACTTTATTGGGTATGTTTGTGACTCAGAGAGAGTACCTAGATTTAACGTTAACTACCTTTAAAAACATTCAGACATGGATATTTATTGCTTGTGACAGACTAGAATATTTTTCAGTTCACTAATGTTTTCCGTGTTTTTTTAACGTAGCTGGGGCTTCATTGTTAAAATAAGGAGCACCCATCATGTCCCGAGGCAGACAGTGGCAGCACTTAGGAAAATCTGATGGTCAGTGATAAATGTACTCTGAAGGAGATCAGGTAAAAGAAAATAATTCTGAAAGTATTGAGAGCTGAACAGGAATACTGTGTGTGGCACAACAAAAATTAAAATAATTTTTTCCTTTAGCAAGTACCTTTTACCTTATTATAACTAAATAGATACATGTGAATTTGGTAGACAGAAAGGCTTCTGTATGAACCATAATTATATTCCCTGTGCTGTCAAAATTGCTATAATTCTGTGTCTGAGTTTTAAAAGTACATCCTAATGATGATATGAGCTACTGTCCTTGTTGCTATTTGATCTGAATACTCAGCTAGGAATTTTTTTGGTGAACAGTATCATAATTTATTTTTCAAGTCATTTTAAGTCACCTGCAAATTCTAGGCAGGTCTGAGCCATAATTTTTGTATTTAGATTTTTGAAAAAAAATCTTGATATTTCAGTTTGTAATACAGAATATTTTACACTCTAGGTATTTGCTTAATATTGTAATATCTCTATGTTTAGATGCCTGTATTTTCTGCTGTTGGAATTAGAAAATACATTAGTATGTAAAAGGGAACAGGAATTCAATAATTTAAAAATCTATAGGGCTCTTGTCATTTTCATTAGTGAGTTCATGTCATTTATATTTTCTTCATGTCTAGCTTCAAAATGGTTCTACAGTCTGGTTTTGGCTTGATATATGTCTTGCCTAAATATAAAGGTGGTGGTGGTGAAATATTTGCCAGAGGAATGTATATGGGATTTTGATGGACTGGTTGTTCTCTTACCTTAGAAAACTACTTACAAAGACTCAAGAACAAGCACACAGACTGGGTAGTGGTAAGAGATTTTCACTCACACAATTCCCTCTTTTTCAAATCTGGTAGTGCTGTGCTGTGCCATTTCAAGAAGGAATATTGGTTGCAATCATGATAGTATCATTAAATGTTCTTCATTAAAACTTCAGTGTTTTGGCATACAGGTGGCAGGAGGAAAATTAAACCAAGTAGACAAATATTACTAAAAGACAACACGAAAAACAATCTCATCCTGACCTGCATCACTCGTTTTCACTGCAACTTCCCCCGACCCCCCATTTTTCACATATCTCATGAATACTTGGAAAAAAACATTGTTAAATCAAATTTTTACATGCATCTATAAATTTGGCAGAGTCAATTACTTGCCTGGGCCTGCTATTTAAATATTTTTAACTCTGTTTTTTCTTGCTGTATGAGAAGCATCACTGCAGTATACAGAGAAATTGTAACTGCAGTAACATATGCAGTAACATATTTTTTCCAGCTGCAAATTAATTATCCCCTTTATCTTCAGGATTATTGTCGAATGCTATGATTTTATGATCATTATCAAACCTCTTGAGGTAGTTAGAATATTGTGTAATACTTTTATGAGTTCAGAGACTGGACTTTACTGTACAAGAGTGGTTAATGCACATGGATACACCCCCAAAGTTTCCAGTAACAATTACATTCCAAGAAAGGTGCTAAATATATTGCTACCAAGAATCTTCTGGTTTTTTCCTCCCTCAATCTCTGATGTAATTTGGGAGTGCCAAGAATTCTCACTTCACCTACTTAAAACATTTAAATGTGAATATAAAAATTTGCTTTAGATTTTTATCCTACCCAGGAAGCTTGATCCTGTGGCTGTCACCTGGCAAAAATTCCCACTGCATTAAATGCGAGTTTTCCTTGTGTCAGGGCTGCAGGAGTAGGGCTGGAGTTACAGTCAGCCCTTCGCGGTGAAATTATTCTGCCCACGCAAGGCTGCTGGTGTTGTTATTCTAGCTGAAAACTTCTCTACAAAGGCACAAGCCCTTGAAAATAAAGTTTACAAGATCACTTGTTTACATTTTATAATTCGGAGATGTAAACTGGTTGGTAGTGTTATGGTCAGTGTTTGTTTTAATTTGGAAATGTGTTAAGCTTTGAAGGGTTTGGGGTTTTCTTTTGGAAAAAAAAAGAAGTTCTTAATGTAATTTTTTTATGCGCCCAAAGCAAAAGCTGTAAATAGATTCGAAATTATGACATACTTCTTTAGGTCAGTATTATACTTACTACGTAGTTTCTACCCACGATTACTTTACAAAGTGAGAGCAGATAATAATTCGGGTAGTTTGCAGGCAATAACAACCTGCATTTTCTCACAGGAACCTTAGTAACAGTGTGACATAATGAAGGTAAAAGCAAATTGAATTGGAAAAACAGCAAACATTGTGTTTTATAACCCAAAATAAAATTCTTCAGCAGCAACTAGTCCTGTAATGTAATCCAATCTGTTTTAATACTGAGATTTTTCCAAGAAAGCAGGAAACAGTAAAGGGTAAGGCTTTCAAACCTCTGCTGTTTCGTTTACAGATCCCTTGTGTTAATTTAATGCTTCTAGGGAACTGGGGCTCTTTCTTTTTTCTCAGAATCCCTTCTCTAGGAAATACTGAGTGGTGTGGCACTGAGAAGCAGTCATGGTTTACAACAGATAAGCCAAAGGACCTGGCTTCAAATTCCACGCTTCTCTGAGAAAACAAAACACGCCAATGCGTGCTTCTCTTTAAAGCGGATGATTTCTTGCTAACAGGCTACAGAAAATTTACCTTAGAAGGAGTTTAGCAGGCAACCTTCAGGGCCTCGACTCTCCTCCCCTTGTCCTGTCCCCCAGTGCACGCACCAGCATCTAGCCATTCTGTGCAGTCAGGTTTTTTAAGCATAGAAGATAAATATTTACTGCTATTACTTTTGGAGCATTACCCCGAAAGTTTTACTGGCACAAAATTCACACGCCTGCCTCTTCCCAAATCTTGCCCCTGCTTTTTTCCCCCAGCTCGAAACGATCCTTCCCTCCCCCCAGACCCAAGGCACCCACCTGGACAACTGGATTTTGCGGCTAAAACCGATTTTGTCTGGAAAAAATAATAATAGAATGAGTAGCTAGCAAAACCCCAGCCTGGCTGATGTCAGCTTGTGAGCAGCCCTGCCGCTGCAGCTTTAGGAGATGCCTGGGCAATGCGTGGTTTGGCCTCTTGTAGTTTCTTTTCCTTGTTTTGCTGGTTAAAAAAAAAAAAAAAGAAAAAAAAAAAACATTAAAAAAAAAGGGTTCACAGTGTGATTTCTGAAACTGCAACAGCCCTGGCTTCTGCGGTTTTGTTGGCAGTGAGGGTTTGCGGGTGTAAGTTGTGGGGTTTGGGCAGAGGGGACTGTGGGGTGCCCCATAGTGGGGGGGTGTCTCTGAGTAGGCCTTGCGGCCTGGCCTGCACGTGTTGGGGGATGAACAGCTGCTGGGAGGAGGCATCTGGAAGGGGACCATCGCTGGGGACCCACTTCTGGTCCTCAGAGGCGCCAGGGGAGAACAAGATGTGGGGAAGAGCGGGGACGAGGGTGGCGCAGCAGAAAGGAGCAGCTGCTGGACTAGACTCTGCTGCCCGTCCTCCCGCAGACCGAGCCTGGCACCTGGGGAAAGCAAGGGAAATTGAGGCTAGGAAGAGGGAGAAATTAATCTCTTCGGTTTTAGGTGGGTTTTTTCCCCCACCTCAGCATCTGAATCGGTAATTAAAACTGTGCGTTAATTGGCAATAAAGTGAATTAAGTAAAATTCCTGGAGTTGAGACCATTTTACCCACAAGAGGAAGGGAAAAGCAAAAATTAACAGCATGCTTTATAATCAGCAGGCTCTTCTATCTTCAGCTGTAGTTTGCCTGGCATGGGAGGAAATTTTCAGGAACCTTTCTCTTGTTGTGATGCAGAACATTCTGATAGACTGATACTTTTTTCCTCTGGTCTTTGATTTTTTTCATTACTATGTAAAGGCAGGGACAATATCAGTGGCTAAGGTGTCTCCTCTCCCAGACCATGGGTAGGCCAAAAGGATCTGGGATCCACATGGTGGGAGCAGAGATTTGTCAGAAGGGAAGAGCAGTGCCCTATATCATATACATTCTGGATTCCAGTTCCACCTCTGGTGCCATATAGCTTAGGAAAGAAAATTTAGCAAACAGGTAGTAGGTGTGCTATCAAGAATCCTGCTGCCAAGCTAGGGCAGGTGCAGCTCCCCTAGAGTCACACTCCTGGGTTAGGCTTATGGCTGTGAAATTGGTTGTTTGTGGGATCAACACCAGAGTGGGATGTTGAGGTACTCCCCAAGATGAAGGAAATGTCTTGGGAATCTTCAGGGACAGCTGTGCTTCCCATATAAGCAGAGGGTGACAAATCTCATGCTGTGACAGATAAAGCACTGCCCTGGCTTTCTTCCTAAACCACCTGTCCTTGATTTTATATGGGAGGGAGAGCTCTTCATCCATTTCATCAGCAGGTTCAGTTTACACTTGTAATGTGCATTAGGTGAGCTAATATTGAGGAGTGCTGGGAGAGAAAAAGGAGGAAGACAGTTCTGATTTTAGAGGGTATTAACATGCTGAATACTGTGCTGCTCGGATTTGTAGCAATTTTAGAGATTCTAATTTTGTTTTGCCTTTGCAAAGGTACTTTAATCCTGAAAAGAATTCTTGATAATGTCAAAATGTTGCCCCTACCAACTGTGGAAACAAACCTTGAGAAACAAATTGGCTACTCTGTCAAAAATTTGCAAAATAAACTTCCTCTCTCGTCCTTGCCATTTCCAGATTTTTCTTTTATTTTGTCATCCTGGTGTGTAAGCAGCTCAGGGTTGGCAGTGTTGTGCAAAGTATCACTGATTTCTTCTAATCCATGTGCTAACTCTTTGAAACAGCATATTGCGTGTGTATTGTGAACAGACTTTGAGAAAGCATGAATATAAAAATAAGGATGGCCATATGAAGCCAGATCCAGGTCCATCTGTCTCAGCAACCTGTTTCTGATTAAGACCAGTAGCCTAGTGGCCAAGGGAAAGCTGCAAGAAGAGGACCTGCCTGTAGCAGTAGGTACCTGACATGCTCTTTCTGCAGGCTGGGGCTCGGAGGCTTCATGAGCTGCAGTTTGTATCTCACTGTTGTATGGCCCTTCGTGGATTTTTCTCTCCCTTAATATGAGAATGTGCTTGTTGAAATCTGCCGCCAGGAGACTGTGATGGATTTACCTTTTGATCTACTCTCCCATTCTGTTCCCCAAAACCTGGTTGGCTTGAAGGAGAGAGAGCTGTATACTTTCACTAAGGATGTAGCCTGTGATGACCATGTAATAAAAACATCTACCTTCCAGCGCAAAGGCAAGGTCCAGTTCTACAAAGAGATGCACTCAAGCAGACCCTTTCTCTTTGGCCTTCCTCTCCTCTTCCTTCACCAGGGCTCTTCTTTGACTCAGGGACCAAAGGGAGCTTTTTTTGTGAAGTCAGGGAGTGAGACTGTTTTAGTCTGACAAATGCTTGTGATGAAGAATAATGGTACCTGACTGCCCATGGGTGTCAGTTTGGTATTATTTACATAAAGCCTCACACAAAGACTTGAAGCATGTCCTTTGGTTGGTATGAGATGCACAACAAACCAACCTCACACTTGGAAGGGCAATGTCTGTCTGTCTGTCTGTCTCCCCTGTATAAAGTAGTCCCCCAGCAGCATTACTTTGACTGGCTGCCTTCTGGCTGGCGCAACTTGCCACTTTGATGGCTTCTTTTCTGCACGGGATTAATCTGTGCCTTTTGTGTAATCATTCAGCAGTAATGTGAAATTATTTGTGCTGTGATGTGGAAGTTGCTTAACACAGGTGGTCTTCCAGATCTATTGAAAGAGCCACTCCATCTACTCCGCCGCTTCGTCTCTTCGCTGGAATTCTTGGCAATCAGAAGGAAGATAATAAAACTCTGCTCTCCTCATATCAGACAGATAGAATTTGTCCTGCGTCCTATTAAGTAGTGCTTATTAATTCATAGCTGCTGGGGTGCTTTTAAATGAAGGTGAAAATTTTGTGGGTGTTTAATTTACAGGGGGTAGAATGGTTGTCCATGTTGCCCCTATAGGTTGTAAGAATAATAATAAGCAGCCAAAAAAATATGAAAGGCCTCTCATTAAAAACTATGGATTAAAACAGATCAAATTCTATGTAAATGTGGTAACCCTTGCTTTCACTACAACCTCTTCAGACATGCACCAAGGTTTTCTGCTCACACTGAGATCCTTTGTTTTTATCCCATTTCCTTTTGTTGCATTGTCAGGAAGTTACTGAAGTTGAATGAAACTAGTGTTTTCAGAGAGACGCCTTAAAATGTAGAGTATATTCTGTGAAGAGAAAAGATATTAAAGATGAAGTTAAAATGTACATTTTATTTTTACTTAAATATTAACGGTATGACTGAGTTTGTCCTTTGAAGACTAGGGGTTATTGATATGAGGGTTTGTGACTGACCATGTGAAGTCTGATTATAACTGCATTGCCTTTCACTTACATATAATTCATTTCCAAGCCAGAGCTTTGATCTTTCAGATTGATATAGACCTGATATGGTTGATATATCAACTTCTGCCACGATTGGGTTCCAGGTCATTGTGCAATTTTACTTGTTAAAGCACAGCCCCATTAGTTGCTAGAAGCCAGCACAGTGGGAATAAGCCAAAAAAGCCAAAGTCATCCTGCATGACCAACTCTCTGGTCCCAGTAACATGAGAAATGTAAAATGAGAACCGGCTCCGTTGTTCCCTGTAGTCACCATCTCCAGGTGTGGAGACCTCGATACGTAGGGCAAGGGAAAAACAGATGTTTATTTTACTTTTGCAGCTAACAAATTAAGCAGCAGAATGAACAGTTTCCCCAAAGCTTATGGCAGTTTCAGGAACTGAATTATTGAGTTCCAGTCCACTGTCCTAACCACAGACGGTTTTTGTTATCATCAATTAAATGAAAAGCTTTCAAGGCTGTTTTTCAAGGATACCTCAGAGCTGACAGCACCAGTCCATCTTAACCTGTGAGGGTTTTAATGTCTGGTATCTATTTTACTTTAAAATTTGCTGGAATTTATCTTCTGAGATTAAAGTCTCCTACTAGCTCACTTCTGAATTCTTCCATAGTCCCAAAAGAAGACAGAAATTGCTGTTTCCTCTGTAGAGGATTTCTTGAGGTAGTACATCAAAACCATCAGTGTGTATGTTTTCTAGGAAACCTGGTAAAATAATTCTTTAAATTCCTGAAAGATTGCAACCCTATATTAGTTCTGAATATCTTCTTTTTCCTATTGTTCTTGTTCCCTTCTTTATAAATTTGAGGGTTTACTTCTGCTACAAGGTTAGGCCTCACAGAGATGAATGTGTTAAAAAAAGAGAAATTCTTTTGCAGTACAGCTGTACATGTCTGAACATAAGATTCCAATGGGCATGAAGAATAGGTATCAAATTATTTGCATAGAATTTTCACTTGGAATCTGGAATTGGATTTAAGGAATTTTACCAAACTACATAACTCCAGAATGCATGAACTTTAAGCTGTTTCAATAATTCATCTTTTTTATAGTTATCACTATTCCTAATGAATTTGCTGCAACTTATTTTAGTGTCTTTCAGTGTGCTTGTTAGGATTCCAGGATACTCATTGTTTATACATCATAAAAACACTATGCTATCTTTCAACAGAAAGGTTTTCCTTTTAACAATCCTTTAAAGTACATTTCATGAAGTAACAAAGACAGCCATTAAAAAGCAGCATTGAATAACTTCTGCCAAGTTTCAGTGAACAAATTTTTATTTAAATTAGGAATGTAAAAGATTTCCTGAACCTACCATTCGTTCTTTTACTGTTCCAGGCAACCTCCTCCTGCTGTGGCATTTGCAAACTGATCAAAATCCCGTTAAGTTCTTTGTCTTCACTACTGTCATTAAAAATATGTTCCAAAACCTCAGTGCGGTCAGGCTAGAAGCTGCCTTCTAACTTCAGCCTGAATTTCTTTGTGGCCTGTTTATATCCACTTGTTCTTGAGTGAACATTGTCATTTTGCTTAAATAGCTCTTTTACTTCCTCTGCAATATATTTATGGAAACAAAACTTGTAGCCCTTTAAGCCTATGTCTTCCGAGGCTAACCAAGCCAAGCTCCTTAGGTCCTCTTCTTGTCTAGAAGAAGCTTGTCTGCTCCCTCGGCCACCCCAGTAACCCTGCTGTGCACCAGTTTGGCACCAGTTTCCGTCAATATGAGTAATGAAAACCTTTGCTCAGTGCTCCAGGTGAGCTCTTGCTTCATAGAGCAAGAGCACTGCAGTGATCTTTATCTAGCAGAAGCACATCTGATACACTTCAGCAGTATCTTTGTCTTTTAGGATTATATCAGGGTGACTGTCTGTGTGATTTTATGGGTTTGTCTTCTTTGACATTTCTAGCTGATGAGTTTCCAGTTTATATAAGAATTTTTGCTGTCAGTCCTTTTCTTCACGATCTTTCTTTTTCAGTTGCATTTCTATAGCAATGCTTCACCAGCTCAGATTAGTTCTTCCTATTTGGTATCTCCTCAGACCAGGTGATTATTTCGTAAACTGGTTTCCTTTAGTTTATCAAACTTGCCCCTGTGAAGTCCTGAACTTTTATTAGAGGCATTTTGCTTATCTCTCTGTTTATTTTAAACAGAAGCAAATAATGATCTTGCAATTCATGAGTATTTTCTTAATCCAGTTGTATTACAGATATCTTTGCTACTCCAAAAATCAACCCTAAGACTGCCCACAGACCCTCCAGTTTAACCAGTGTTTGGTAAAGGAACACATAGGATCTTACATCCAGAAATAATGACACCCCTGCTGTTACTGGATCCTTTGTTCTGCTACATGTATCTTATAATTTAAAATCCTGTTTTCTTCTGGGAATTGTCTTTGAATGTCAGGAATAAATTTCTTTAGGGAAAAATGGAAGAAATCTTCTGCAAAGGAACTGAGAGTCTACTGCAGAGCATCTTTCTTCTAAATGGATTTTGTATTATTGACGCTATTCCTTCTTATCACATTGCCATTGATGTTACTCATGTTCAGTTCTTGTCTATCATTTTCACTTCTGGTTTTACCTTAACCGAACGCAGTCGTGTTCTAGTCCTGATTGCATTTTCTGTTATTCCTGCAATGTACTGCTTCACATTTTGCACCAGCAATTCAATTTCCACTTTTTCTTTTCTGGTCGGTGGCCTAAGTATTAGTACACAAACATTTTACTTGTTTCTCACTAACCACATCCATTTCCCTTACTGGATTAGGCATAATCCTGGTGTTTCCTCTCAATTACTGCACTCTGCAGTGTTGAATCTGTTTCTTTCTCATTTTTTACTCACTGACATTCCTTTACCCATTGCCATATCTTTTAAATGCAAGATTTTTCAGGATCGTTTTTAAGCCTAACTCCATGTCCTGTATCCATGTGATACACCATTCTTACCTGTAGATCCAGTCAGACGACAGGTTTTCAACTCTTGTTAAAGCACAGTCCCCCATTGTGCGTGCCTTCTGCCTGGTGTTGGTATGAACCTGACTCTTTTCTCTTCCATCCTTTCTCCTGTTGATGGAGCATCCTGCTTGCTGTGTTAGCTGCAGGCTCCAGTACACTGCCAGGATCCAACCCTTCCATGTTTCTGTTCTTTTCTCTTCTTGTAATGCTATTTTCCTCATGTTCCCTTTCCCTCCACTGCTCGAAGGTCTCATTCTCTGCTTACGTAATCACCCTTATCTGGAGTATTTTCGGTTTGTTTTATTTAGGCAAATCTGTGCCAAGTCCCTGCCACGGTTTTGGGCTGTACTGGTTGTCTCTATGCGTAAAAAAATCAAAAACATCTGTCAAACACCCTGTCCAGGATGCAGGATGCCTCGCTTTCTATATCCAATCATCTCTGTTGTCTTTGTAATTATTTGGGTCTGCCCCACTGCTGTCGTAGTCACCATCATTGTTTTCTCATCCTTGCCCTGAACTTGTAACAACAAAGCCAATGAGAAAACCCTTCCCCGTCCAAGCTCCCGAACAGCCTGCTCTCTTCCCTGCTCTC
>BJBW01001371.1:71630-90239 GCA_004320125.1 Scolopax mira
CAGCGTAGTAAAAGTTGATGAATTTAATATTACTTGTTATTGTATTAAAGGAACATCTGACTACATTGCATACCAAAAAAACCCAGCACAGCAGCATTGCAGGAAAGTATTTTAGTATTTGTCTGTATATATTGACAGAGATACTTGAAAGCTGCAATTTCAAAGAGTGTTTTCTTTTCCTGAAAAATGAAAATGCTTCTATAAATTAACCCTTTCTGGTTGAAACTGTTGAAAAGTCTAAGTAATAGAAAAAAGCAGCATATTTCTTTAATATGTCTGATTCTAATAAGATAAATTCTCATTGTATGTTTGAGCCTGAAAAGAATGTGGGCAACATTCAGAATAATTTCTTATCATTCACAGAAATCTGTTACAGTAATTGGGAAATTATTTAAGCTGTTTGTTGGTGGAGTCACAGTCAGAGGTTTACATTTTTATTCTTTCTCAAGACTGAGGAATTTATTTTTTTTTACTAAAGAACAGCATAGTTTAAGGCTTTGAAAAATTAGTGGATGATCCTCCCTCTCCAGCCAAACCTATGTTAAAAACATATTAAAAATAAAGTATTGAATATTGGTGAATTAGTTCAGTCTGATAGTTGAATAAGAGATGAAAATTTCTGTTACAATTCCAGATGTTTCCTGCAGCTGAGCATGAAGTTAGGTAAATTTTAATTAAGCTACAGTTGCTATTTCTTGAGCTTTTGCTGTTGCTATATTTTTTCTCAGTTACTCTTACTGTTTTCCAAGAATTCTGGAACTAAGAAATGTTCTACTTAGAATTTGAAAACATAAAGCGTTTCAACTCAGCAAGCTTGTTTTCAAGTTTGGAAAGCAGTGAAATAGAGGTTTCTAATTTGTTACTCTATGTGCTATCTTGTAAACTTGTTTAATATAATTTAATTTACTTCATGGAGCAAATAACCACAAGCAGTAATTGCAATACATTCTTGCTAGATTAAACAAATGTTGCCGTCTGAAAGAGAATTATTTTAGTAACAAAACAAAAAAAAAAGGAAGGGGTAAGTAAGTAAATAATAAAAATTGGATTTTTTTAAATACAGAAATTATGTAATAGCTTGTTACCATTTTCCTCTGTGCTTGAATGAAACATATCTGCTTTTCTCTGGCTTCTGTGAAAGTAGGGAGTTCCTTCTTTCCTGTAATTATCCTGTTAATTTGTTTTTCACATTAAACTTGCCAAAACTTGACCTTTCTCTCATTTTATTCTTTTTCTTTTCCAGCTGTTTCCTCAGAAATATTACATGTTTAGTCCTTTTGTGCCTTTTTCATATTTTCTCTACCCTCATCCTTCTTAGGGCCCAAATCCAGTGATGCTCAGTATTCAAGGAATCCATGGCAGTATCTCCTGAGGCTTGCAGGTGCTACCCTGTTCTTAGTGAGGAAGAGCAGAAGGCATCCCTCCCTCAGTCACCAGCACTGGATGCTGCAAGCGGAAATCTATTATTAATGCCTACTATTTTAAAAATTATTTTAAATTAAAAAAACCAAACCACCACAAAACAAACTAACGAGAGGAGAGGGAAGGAAGCTCTAGGCTAGGAAATGTGAAACACAAGCAGATATCGCATCAGCAAAATTCAAGTTTGGTTATAGGAACTGAAATTGCCCTGTTCTCTCAGAATGTGTGTCTCAGCTGCCAGACCTATCTTGTTGGGTTTTAATGCCCAGTGTAGCTTTCCTTCTTCTCTTTTCAGAGATAATCACTCCTGATAAAAGATTAAATAAGTAGCCTATGAAGTTAAATGCAGTTAAAGGTAAACAGGCTGTTTCCCACATGGTGTAAAACAATATAGCTCTGCTAATCCTGTTTGGGATTACACCAGTTTCTGTCATCCAAGAGTAGTGAATAATATCTTTGGTGAATGACTCTGAGCCCAGTTTAAATGAGTTGTCTGTCAAGAGTACAAGCGCTCTCCCAGAAGTCAGTCAGTGCATGGCGACAAATGCTTCATTTATCACAGCCCAGGTTTATTTTATGAATAAAAATTACTGATATGTACAAAGAGGAACTTTTGCAACAGCCTGTAAGGGGAAAGCAGGTCTGAAACAGACAGCAACTGGTAGAGAAATCGGCTCTTCTGCAGCTCCGTTGGGCTGATCGTTTCCCTCTGCATCAGGCCTGGGTCTCGGCAGCTTCTCCTCCAGCAGGTACGGGCTGTGCATTTGAGCCCGTATCTCGCCTCCCTAAAGTGGCCCTCAAAAAGCCGAGACTTGCTGCCACCCAAAGCAACACCTTCTACTCCTTGTCCCTGGCGCACATCCTGGGATACATTCCACACTTCTCCCATTTTGGGGGCCAATGGCATATACTGGCTGTGTGCTTTTAGGCAAGCCAATCCTAAGTAAGCTGTACGTAATACCTGTGTTTCTTTGAGGTTCTGCAGCATACCTTCAGAACCAGATACACGATTACCCATTTCAAGATTTATTTAATGCTGCTCTTTTAGATTGATGGGCCAGATAAGTGATCTTACTGGTGTCTTGAATATTGCCTTGCTCTTCTTTTTCTTCATTTGCACTTTCCTGGGTAAAAGCTTTTCCTTTTCTCCAGCTGAGCTTCTAATGATACAGGCAATCTCCTTTCTGATTGCTGGTGTTTGCTTTATGTCGAACATAGTAAATTAAATTATAGTTTTCTCAATGTTGAGAAAACGACATTCCTGTCGATATGCATGCTTTTGCTTGACATGTTGGCACTCCTAGTTATGTGTAGAGACTGGCTTGTGTCCACTCTGTAGCAGTTACAGGTGACAGGAGTAACATCCATTTTCTCACTTCATTGTAGCAGGTCACTCAAGTGAAGCTCTTGTATTTGCAAGACATTTCTTCTTCCTAACCTGCAATTTTCTCCCTGCTGAGGTGCAGCGGAATTGGCCTTTTAGTGCAGACTTACTTATAATGCTGATATCAATTGTGTTTTTTGCTTTTCCCATCAGGTTGCCTTTGAGTGCTGAACTTCTAATATTTAACATTAATTATTTAAATCTTAAATTATTGAAATTAAAAGTTTTCTCCCATACCATGGTTCTGTTGGTCAGAGTCTCTGGCTAGCTGAAATAAAAATAACAAGAAAACAACAACAACAACTGAAAAAGGAAAAAAGAAGAAAAAGATCCCTCCATAAAAGGTCTCTGTGCTTGTACTGCTGGGAACAGACATTGAAATTGGGTGTGGTAAATTCCTGTGCTGTCTCGGAGAGTAATTTTTCATTTGAATGACATATTGGTAGATAAGTGGAAATAAGAAAGGAGAGCCTCTGCCCCGGTGATGAAGTGTGTTTTAAATGTGATGTAATCTGCACACCACCTTTCAAGGGAAGGGCGTGCTGGATCCTTGAATCTGTACCACTCCCAAGCGCCTCGTACAGGACTTGGTGCTGGCTGCCAGCGCCACAGCCCTGCTGGCTTCGCACATCCCTCAGGAAAAGGCACCAAGTCACCACCCTTTCGATGTCCCTGTGCAGACAGTGCCTCTGCTGGCACCTCCTAGGTCTGCCTCGAGCTTGTCATCTCCTTCTCCCACTGGAGCCTTCTTTTTTTTGGAACGCACCACAATGTTTTCTCCCATTCAGCAATGTTAACCGCAGATGATCAGATAAACCATCCAAAACTCAGAGATACCCAGTGACTTTTCATGCTGCCTATCCTCTGAATGGCTGCCACCACCCCGCCCCCAAGACTGTGCCAGCAAGTTCATCTTCTGCCAGTCCCTTCTGCTAGTGTGCCTGTGGCAAAGAGGGACCTCTTTCCTGCAGAAGGAGAGAGGCTGATTCAAGGCTGTATAGTGTGGCTCATGTCACACCCCAAAACAGCATTGAGAAACTGCCTGCCTCCTCCTTTGACTTTGTACGTAAATTGCATTGATTTAGCAAAATGATAAATCTGTCTTCAGGGCCGTGGTGGCTTCTGCTGGACAGTGAGACCTGTGCTCGATCCTGTGTACTCAGCAGCAGGATCTCCCTGTACTCCCAACCCCCTGGGTACCCAGCATCAAGTATAGAGAAGAGATGCTAATTCCCTAGAGGGCAGACAGTGATATAATGGATATATGTCTCTCTATATGTTTCAGATCCTTCCTTAGAGAGCTCTCTCAATTTTTCCCCAGTCATGACTCTCTTTGTGATGGTGGATCTGTTTGCTCTTCCTTCCTATTGCTTTCTGAAATGAACTAACTATTCTGCTCATTAATATTTTGTATGTTCTTAGGGCTCTTCCCAGGCTTCAGGAAGAAACCAGCACCTGGATTATCTCAGTGCTTGAAGCAATCTGCGAAAGGAAAATCTGTTTCTTGTCCTCTGGATGAGGAATAGCCACTCATCTCAAAAGAAGCTTCCAACAGCTTCCTTGTGCACAATAAAAAATGAGCTCTCCTTTTTTCTGCTTAGCTGGAAGGCAGGCCTGCATGGTTGAGGAAAGATGTGGTCACAATCCTACAAAATCCTTTCCAGCTCTTTTGAAGGAAGATCTTTGTCTTTGCTTTTTCTCTCTCCTGCTATTACTGTGCCTACCACTCAGTGTCTCATCTGGGCTTGGCTTTGCTGTGCTACTTTCCCCTCTGAATCTTCCTCCTCTCACATACCAGCTGCCTACCCTCCCATCCAAGCAGCTTTTCACACCATATAATGTTTTGCTGTTCTCCTTTCCCAGCGATGCAGCACTGTGGCTTGCCAAGCTGGGACACACCTCTGTCTGACAGGGAATGTGGAATATACTTGGGGGGGCCGGGATGGGTTGCACTGTGGTGTGTTTCAGGGAGCAGAGCAAAGGGAGTACCTGGGAAGAAGTGGCTGGTACAGGGCTGGGGGGGGTCTTCAGCTGTTTGGGGAAGAGGAAGGAAGAGGGCAGTCAACACAGCAAGGAGGAGAAGGAGGAACGCATGGTAACTAGTGGCCAGCAACGCATTAGTCCTTCATCATGGAGGCTGCCAGCCTACCCTCCTCTAGCTGTGGTCAGTTCTGGTCTGACCCCTGCCTGGTCATCACTGCTAGCTGCCCTCCCTATGGTTTTCCTTTGGAAGAGCAGCCTCTTCCTCATAGGACACAGACTGCAGTACCCCATCTCTCCCTTCCTTATTTCTCCTGGGGTCAGCAGTTCTCCAGCTGGCTGGGGAAGGCAGGAGAGGGCACAAGGAATGTATCCCAGGAGAGCAGAGAGGAAAAGACGTTGAAAAACTGCTGCTGTGGCTTGCTCCTTCTCATTAGTAAGAGTGGTTGTGACTTGGTGGCACGTGTCTCTGGGACATCTGCCAGAACATCCATTTGGTGTGAGCTTTGCTCGGTGGAGTGATACAAATAGCAGAGGTCCTTGCAGAAGCCAGGGACTGTCAGCTGAAGTTGCTGCTTTGCTTTTTATTTTTATTACACTGTTAGGCTTTTAAAGTGACTTGAAGTACTTTTTGTCTGTAGTAAATCAGAGCTTTCTAAAGCCAGCATTAGTAAAGAAAACCTTGAAACTTGGGTGCAGTCAGTGAGGTTAGAGAGACTAGAGCAGGTCACTTGAGTCTTCAGAGCATCCCTCCCATTCCTCTTACTCTTTTCTCCCTGAGGTTTGTTTGCTCGTTTTAATAGCATCTGTGTATCAAGGCCAAAATACTGAATCTCTCCCTTTTTCCTCTCTGAGCTGGGGTTTGCTTTTACCTAGAGTATAAGGGGAACTGGAGGCCCCTTTGGGTCCTTGGATGACTCTGGAAGGTGGGGAAGGCTAATCAGTCCTTTCTTTAGAAAATTTACTGGTATTTGATAAGGAACCTGAGCTGCCCTTTTGAATTTGGGTGTTAAATGGTAAAATTAATCTTGGGGCCATCTTTTTTTTCATATGAAGGAGAGAAAACAAGCAAGGGAGAAACTGATTCCTCCCATGTTTCTTTTATTCAAGCTAGTAGTAAAAAAAAGCTCTTCAGGGGTGGTTCAAAGATGATAATAAAAAAAAGAGCTCTCTGAGTGTGGTTAGGGCATATCTGTTCACCAGCCCCATAGGAAGTGGTATTTTTTGTGCAGCATAAAAACATACAGTTCTCAGGTACTTCTCTCAAAGTTACAAGAAAAGCAACATGCACACACAAAACAATGCAACAAATCCAAACCAACCAACTCTCCAAACCAAACTGCAGCCAGACTGGGACTCCCTAGCAGCACAACTACCTAGTCTGAAATTTATATCCCAAATTTCCCCCCAGGATATCTACATTAAAATGAGGACAAGTTGCCAAGCTGATTTATTAGTGAGGGCTAAGCCCTTTCCTTCTTCCCTCAGTCCTCTTGACTTTAAAGACCAATTTTATGTTAAAGCAAAATGGAGATTTGAGTATTTAATGTTTGTGACCCCGATGCCCTGTTTCTGCTAAATTGTTCCTATAATGAATGTAACTATATGTTGACATGTTGTACATGTACATATGTGGTGGCTTGTTCTGTCATATGGCTGTGGTGCACACCAGTGGGTGTCTCAGGATGATTTGCATTGTAAGGCATGTATGTCTGTGTTTGAGAATGACCTCAGTTTCCTGACAGCAAAGCTTTTTTGCCATTTGTGCTCTACCTGGGCTTGCCCAGGAACCTTCGTGTCTTTTTCTAATGACTTGTGTTTAGCAGTTTGAAATGGAAATAATTTTTAGCATCTTTATAAATGGAGACCAAACTGATTGGGAATCGGTATCTGTGGCTTAGAAACTGCATAAGTAAATTGGATGCAACTTCAAGGGCTAATAGGTATACCTTCATTACTAGGGACAATTAGTGAAAAGTCAGCAAGGGATACAGCTGCATGTGAGTTAGTCTGGCTTGTTTGGCTGATTTTATTGCTCTAAGCTTTGCCCATATGCTGAGCAGAATTCAGGGGTCTTCTCTGTTTGATATTCTGGCCCTTATTCAATGAAGTTCTTAATCACAAATCTTACTACAAGCATATGGATAGTCCCACTTATCGTGGGTGTTGACAAAGCCATCTTCAAGAGTCCATTTTCTAATCTCTCTAAATATAGCCTATTGTATTTTCTGCTAGTATAAGAAGTATAAGGATGTTTGTCCGTTCATTCTGGCTTATTTTCCTCTTCCCGTTTTTTCACCTCCAAAACACATTAGACTCTTTCAGACTGGAAGGGTTTCATTCCTCTTCATAGAGTAGATGAGGCATGGAAAAAGAAATGTGTATCAAAAAGGCCAAGAAAACAAAAATCTACAGAGCATGGAAGTTTCAAAACACATTAGTTTGCAGTGATGGGCAAGTGACTTCTCAGAGTGTCAAAATGATATCCCTAATGAAAAGAATTACTACTTTCATATGCGCAGCCATGACATCATGGAATGGTTGAGGGGAGTAGGGACCCTTGGACATCATCTAGTCCAACCCTCCTACTGACAGCAGAGTTAGCCAGGGCAGGTTGCTCAGGACTGTGACCCATCAGATTTTGAACATCTGCAAGACTCCACAGCCTCTCTGGGGAACCTGGTCCAGTGTTTGTTTGATTGCTCTCAGTAAAAAAATTTGTGTTTGAGTTTCCTGCATTAAAATTTGCATTCATTGCCTGTCATCCTGTTGCTGGGCACCACTGAGAAGAGTTTGGCTCCATCTACTTTACTTCCCCCTCTGAGTTATTTATGCATGTGGATAGGATCCCCCTGAGCTTCTCATCTCCAGGTTTCCTCAGCCTCTTCTTGTATGTCAAATACTTTAAGCCTTTTCATTGTCTTCTTTACTCTTTGGTGGACTTGGTCCACCTTATCTATGTCTTTTTTTGGGGAGCTCAGCACTGGACCCAGCCCCCCAACTGTGTCTCAGCAGGGTTGAGTAGAGGGGAAGGAGCACTTCCCTTGACGTGCTGGTGATGCTCTGTAGCCCAGGAGTCTGTTGGCTTGCTTTGCTGCACAGGCTCATTGCTGGCTTATGGTCAGCTTGTTCATCAAGACCCCAAAGTCTTTTGAGGAGCTGCTTCCCAGCCTGTACTGGTGCCTGGGGTCATTCCTGCTCAGGTGCAGGACTTGGCATTACCCA
This sequence comes from Scolopax mira, assembly GCA_004320125.1. Classification (NCBI taxonomy): domain Eukaryota; kingdom Metazoa; phylum Chordata; class Aves; order Charadriiformes; family Scolopacidae; genus Scolopax; species Scolopax mira. Next base: position 79,642 of record BJBW01001371.1, read on the forward strand.
TTGTTGAGTTGCATGAGGTTCCTGTTGGCCCATTTCTTTGGCCTGTCCAGGTCTCTCTGGATGGCAGCACAACCCTCTGGTATATCAGACACTGCTCACAGTTTTGTATCATCCTCAGACTTGCTGAAGGTGCCCTCTGTCCCATTATCCAGATCATTGATGAAGAGACTAGTTTTGACCCCAGTGTCTTCCCATGGGGCATGCCGCCAGGGACTTGCCTCTAGCTGGACTTTGTGCAACCCTTGAAGCCCAACAGTTCGTTCCCTTTTCAGTCTATCTCACTGTCCCCTTAACTAGAGCGAACCCCATCGCTGGTCTACTAGGATGTTATGCTCTCCCCTTGTCACCATGCAGTCATCTCAACTCTAGAAGGCTATCAGGTTGGGCTGTCAGGTTGCCGTGAAAGGACCAAGGGTAAGAGCAGCAGCTAATACACTGTTGCATTACTTTCTCATCAGTGGATTTGCTAGTCAGCATCTCAATAGACTGTGAAACTCGGATGCGATTTTAAGCCTGAAGCTGGCTACTTTTAAGATGGAGAAGTGTATTTTAATTTAATTTAACAAATAACTAATAAAAATTTTCAAGCTGTTTTTTAATGATTCTAGTTGTTAAAAAAAAAAAGGATATAAAATCAGTGCAAAAAATTACTGTTGAAATTTGGATCAAGTAGGTTAACAATAATAATTTATGAGCTCTTTAGGCATCAGAGGGAAGAAGGCCACATAACACTGCAATATTATGGCTTTTCAAATGGGGCTAAATTTTTTCATACTGCAAACTAAATCAGAGTGAAATCTGGAGTTTGCAATTTTGTTTGCTGTTTTGCTATTCCAGTTGGGGTCTTTTTTTTTTCCTCTAGTTGTAATTTAACTTTCTAGCTTCTGTGTTAGTTAATCATTTATAAGTGTTCAATACTATACTAGATTTACAGGGAGTAACGTTGGCTCAACACCTGCATAAGTAGTGCTTTTTTCTTTTTTAAAAAGTTTTAATGTGTTGCAACTCTGTGGCCACTGTTGAGTCATGCTGTGTAACTAGGCCAAGCAGAGATGTCTTGCCTATTTCTGTCTTTCTAAGGATATTTCTAACATTTGGCTCTAATTAAGAGAATGAAGAAATGAGGGAAAACAAGATTTTTTTTTATATGACCTCCAATTACTTAAGGAGAGAGTTAAACTTAACAGTTTGAGTTCTTCTGTTAAAATGAAACTAGAGCATTGGGTCATTTGTAATGCCTAAGTATTTTCATGAGGAGAAAACACTTGATGCTAAAATAGCAGGTTACCAAAGGTCACTTGAACAGGAGCAGAAGGCATAACAGGAACCAGTAGCTGGAAGCTGAGGCCAGAAAATTTCATATTAGAAGCAGGGTTCACATTTATAATAAGAGAGGTAGCTAACCTTTGGAGAAAACTGCTGGTCAACAAGTTAAATGTTTCTTGGTATCTACTAGTAATGACTAGAAAAATTTCCAGAAGATGTGCTGTAGCCAAACATAAATTTGTCCTGTACTCAAACACAGCTGAATTTAGTGCAAGAACAACAACCTGAAATAAAATGGCTTGTGATAACGCAAAAAGTTAAACAAGACCAGAGGGCTTCAGTGTCTAACTCAAGGTTGTACATGGCCCCCTCATCCAGTCTGCCACTTTCTGCTGCTGTAGGACATCATAAGATGGGGTGAAAAGCAGCACGGCTCTGGGAAACGTGTGGCCAGTAGATACTTCTGCTAGGACACACATATCTCTCTGCCTGAGGACAGTCAAGAGCATGCAGGAACCTAGTTGTACCACTGCAAAGTCACTCCAGCCCATGAAATTCAGCTAGTGCCACAGGTGTAAAACGTCTGATTAAAGTCTGGGATTAGATATGCAGCAAAGGTTGAAGAGGGCAGACGGGAATACAATCATTTAGAAAGACGAGGCGATCTACCCACATTCAAAGTTCAAAGATTGGAAAATCTGTGAGAAACTCATAGCAACTCCCCCAGGAAAGTTCTCATCACCGGCACAGTGTAACTGTACAGGAATGGAGCTGAGGAACCCTATAGCTCCCCTTATGAGATGGAAGATGGTCTTGCAATTAAGACCTAGGAAGGAAGTATAGAAGATAAGGATCCCATCAACGCAATTTAAGGCTGGGTTTGGCAGGGGAGGTGGGGAGTTTTAAGGTTGTGTTTAGCCTGCCCTCCCACATTGTAGCTCACATACTCTGCACAGTAATTCTTCTGTGAACCTCGTAACTTCTGTTGAACTCGGTCAGACTTTTCTGGAAAAATAGATGCAAGGCAAGGATGAGCAAGGAGCAAAAGTACTGCAGCTCAACGAGTCCATTTATAAAATGGAGAAAACATTTAGCATAGCTGTGTCGGTAGGGTACCCTCTGATCTTCAGAGGGAAGGTGCAACAAATACAACATGTTTTTTTTCTTGTGACCCTGGGCGTGTATAAGGCCTTGAAGATGAGTCAGCTATGAATTAATAATGTGTGGAGCAATTAAGAAATCCGTATAATTCAGTGAGATTATCTTCTTATGACAGCAGAAAGTACACTGAGACTCCTGTAGCTAGGTCATAGTTCTGTCACCACTTGTGATCCTCCCACTGAAATCATTGTGGCAGTGACAGTGTTTGATATCATGCTGAGTTGTGACCATGGTCCCATGAATCAGAAGTAACAGACTGTTGTGAACCAAGTCTGAGACTTCCAAAAGCACACCAGTGCTCCCACTGAATTCCACTAGCCGGTTCTAGAAATCTCAGGCATGAATTTCCCAAGCAGATTACCTGCTGTTACCTGACACACCTGTAGAAACTCCCAACTATGAGAAAACCTGTTTATTCAAATAACTGGCCTAAAAATAAACACAGCATTTAGAATGCATTTCAGAAATCTGTCAATTATTTGGAACTTGTGTTCAGAACATGAGAACAGCTCTGATCCCTGCATAGGGATGGGAAGGTGATAGGAAGTAATATGTTGTTGGGAAATTGGTATTTGTTGGGAGATTTATTTTTTGACTGTGAAACATTGCTTTACATGGTATGTTTTTGTTGTTATTTTTTTTATAGGCATTTTATTACAGGTTTAGGGACTAACCAGGGACCATTATGTAAATGTAGTGCCATCTTCATTTTACAGATGTTTCCAGCTCTAAGTCATTCTTGGCATAAATTGTTATAGCATAGAATAAATCATTTGATACTTAATGGAAAGTTATCAGTTTGTGTAAGCAGAAACATGCATTGTTACTACAATCAAAGAGGTACTCTTAAAATTCATAACTCTACCAGCAGTTTGAGATAATTTTCATACTTACATTTTGGTAATCTCGTTTTGTTCTGAGACAGCATTTAGGAGGAAGCTCCACATACATGGCCATTTATAAACAATATAAATCAGACCATCAGATTTTATTTTTATTACGTGAACTGTGCTTTTATTACATTTACCCTGCTTTTGAATTTTGAATATAATCAGTGTCTCAATGACCTTACAAATATCTTATGCAGATTTTTCATCTTATAATGGCATACCTAAATGCTCTCATCATCTTACCTTCTTAATACATTCCAAGCTGCCCAATTAGCAGATAACACATTTAATTGTCTCTTACCTAATTATCAGGAAACAGTTCCTTCTTCTGTGTTATGGAAAAAGAAATTATTTGACTTCTAGAGCAGCCAATAGAGATCTTAATCTGCTGTGCCTCAGAAATCCCAGCCTTTATTTACACTACTGCAATTACTTAGCAAACAAACGATCAAACCACGATGCTCCACAGTGCATTATAAAGTGATATTTGTCAGCAAGGTGGTATGCGCTGAACTCAGCACCTCCATGCTCTAAATATTGCTGAAGTTTTGCAGGCAGCATAGCAAAGGAGAATTTTGGAGAAAGAGTTGGAAGAAGATTTATCTGAAGCAAATGACAGATTTTTTCTTCAGGTTATCTAGCTCCTTGAGAGATGGATGCTGTCTGTTGCAAGATGCTGATGCACCCTGTTAATAGAGATACACATTTCTAGAAGTTCTGCAAGCATTCCTATAATTACTCCAGGTATTCAGATGATGTGGACTTGGATCTCTGGATTGGTTTGTGTCTTCAAGTTACGCCAGGGGAGGTTCCAGTTAGACATTAGGAAATATTTCTTTACTGAAAGGGTTGTNNTGGCTTCAAGTTGCGCCAGGGGAGGTTCAGGTTAGATATCAGGAAATATTTCTTTACTGAAAGGGTTATCAGGCCTTGGAACGGGCTTCCCAAGGAGGTGGTTGAGGCACCATCCCTGGAGGTATTCAAGAGAAGAGTTGACATGGTGCTCGGAGATATGGATTAGTGTTGGGTGGTATTTTGTGTGGTGTGGATGTGGTGGTGGTGTGTGTGTTTGGTTGTTTTTTGTTGGGTTTTTTTTTTTTGTTTGGGTTTTTTTTTTTTTGGTTGGACTAGATGATCTGAAAAGGTCCCTTCCAACCTAGGTGATTCTGTGATTCTGTCTTGCATCACAATGCCAAATATCATGCGATATCCTGGTAGGGCTATTTAGCACTAGCCTGGAGTACCATGGCAGCTGAGAGAAAAAGCTAGGATCTTTCTGCTGGAGATTAAAACTCTGAGACAGCTGATGGGTAGTTTGTATTCTTATGGGAGGCCCTGTTTTTAAGCATTTCTCTTTGTTAGAGAGACCTGATAAAAGCTGTGGACTGGCTTGGAAAAAGAGCCTACCTAGCACAGTGTTGCTTCTCTGAAGAGGCTGGTGGGAGATGGTGATGGAGCAGTATAGGACCTGAATATGTCCAAAGGCTGCATTTGAATCACTGTGCTTTGTAGTCACCAGAGACTGTTTATCCTGTGAATTTATCTAATCTGTTTTGAACCCAGTCTTACCTCAGCCTCCTGTGTCTATGAGTTTGGCAAATTGTAGAGTGAGGAAAAAAGCTAATTTTTTTCCTTCCTGTTTTTTCAGTTATAAGCAGCCTGTTAAGGTATGTATGGTAAGCACCTGTGCTCAAGGGTGGCTTGCATCTGTCTTTCTGTTCCTTTGTTTTCAGTGAGTGTTGCTGACATGGTGATAGATACTAAATATAAAAAACGATTACCAAATGGGAAGTAAAGGACAAATAATCTTTTCAAGAAGATTATATATTCTCTACACAGATGGTGGCTTTTTAGCATTCACAGACGCAGTTTCAAATAAGTTAAGAACATTTTAATGATCTTTCGAAACTCACTGTAGCCCACAAAGCAGTTTGTGATATTGCAGTTGCGAAAACACTCATTTTTACACAGGTGATGCAATCTCTTGTTGTTCTTTGGTGGTATGAAGTTGGAACAGACTCTTTTAGTAGTTAATGGGTCATACTCAACCTGAAGGCCTGTGCCAAGTGGGGTAGCTCAGGGTCTGTGCTAGGACATGCCCTGTTTAACATCAGGAACCTGAGGGAGGAGACCAAATGAACATTCACCAGGTGTCCAGATGACATCAAATTGGGAGAACCAGCCAGTATGCTAAAGCACAAGGTTGTCATTCAGAGGGACCCAGGCAGACTGGAGAAAGGAACCCTAGGAAATTCAAAAGTCCTGCACTTGGGAAAGAAGCAATACAGGCTTGGGACTGACTGCAGAGAGCAGCTGTGCTGAAAAGGAATGTAGGGATATGGTAGACAGCAAGCAAACATCAGCCAGCACTGTGCCCTGCCAGCAAAGAGGGACAACAGCATCCTGGGCTCTTTTAAGAGGGGCTGAGCTGGTAGGTTGAGGGAAGTGATTACCTCACTCAGTGCTCATGAGGGCACATAGACATATTGTGGCTTGTTTTGGCCCCTTAAACACAGGAAAGGTATCAATAAACTGGAGTGAATTCAACAAAGGCCCACCAAGATGGGTGGAGACAGGAGCACCTGACATGTGCGGACAGTCTGAGGGATCAGGGCTTGTTCAGCCTGGAGAAAGGATGGCTTCAGAGGGACCTGGCAGCTGACCCTCACTGCTTACGTGGGAGTAATCAAGGAGAGGGACCAGGCTTTTCACAGCACGGTGGTAAGGTAAGAGTCAACAGGTATAATTGAAACAAGAGGGGTTCATACTAGATGCATGGAGATAGATACTTTTTCTCCACCAGGATGGGCAAGCAGTGGTTGCTCAGAGAGGCTGTGCAGTCTCTATCCTTGGAGACTTTCAAGACTCACCTGGATAAAGCTCTGATCTCATCTCACAGCTGATAGTGCTTTGAGCGGGAGGTTGGTCTGGAGATTTTCTGAAGTCCCTTCCACTATAAATTATTCTATGATCATAGCATACTTCAGGGTGTGTTTGTATGTGCAGGTGTTGTTTCTCAGAGTGTCCTGGTTTGAGGGCCTAAACCATGACACACTGTTGCTCATGTCTCTGCTTGCCTTTCCAATAAGGATATGAAAGAATAAAGCAAATGTGGTCCTATCACAGCTCCCCTTTTCTTTCTGTAGTAGTGAGATGGACCTTGAAATGTATTTAGCTAGGTATTTTTATCAGATTTCAAATTTGTCCTGTGTAGATTTTTTTTGGTGTATAAAGATTATCCTCTCTCCTTTCATCTGCTTATTTTTGGATGTTGCAAATAAATAAATGAAAGTACTAATAAATTTTTCCTCAACTAATAAATGGTTCCTCAACTTAGCTTCAAATGTAATACAATTAAATTCCTACTGTCTTGCAATGTAGTAATTGGAAATTCTGCCCAAGAGAAAGAAAAGAAACTACAAATAGCCTAGATTATGTTCTCTTCTTGTTTTTTCTGCTGTGTCCTAAAAAATGCAGTAATGTAATCTCTGATGCAGCCAACAATGACAAATTTTACAGGAGCTATGATGAACACAAAGATTAAAATTATTCTTGTTAATGGTTGTTGCTCTTAGTGCTACATGACCTGAAGTAAAATCCAGTTATGACAATGTAGATACACTTTGTTGTGCTGTAAGATATCTTGATGTTCATGAATGTGCTGCTGTTTGCTAAATGTTACCTGTGTGTCCTAAAGCTCTGACTTCGGTGCACCTGTTCCTTATTATAACAGCTAATACACAGAAAAGGTTTCATGCTGGTTCACGTCCTCCCAGTTGACAGATGAGTTAAACTCCCACAGCAGGTTTTTCTTCTTAGCCTACCAGCCACCAGTAAAAGATTTGGCTATTGATGTTTCTATAATAATTTGGGGAGCCTAGTTGAATATGTAGTTCCAAATACAGTATTTAGAAGATATCACATCCTATGAGCGCTTTGGAACTCTGAACTATGAAAAGTGTACTGTATTTTCACTTCTGTTAAAAATCCACAGTGCAGACCCTGATGGACATTATCTCTGTGATGCTTGACAAGAAAATCAAGTAATTGCCCATTCATTGTTTCTCTGGAAATGTAAGAGCTCTCAAACTCCCAAAATGATGCTCCTAGTGTGGGGTATCTCTGTTAGCTCTTCACTTTCAGGAGGTAAAAATAAACTTGTGAACTTGCAGGGTAGGAGGGTAATTCATGAGAAGCTGATAGAGAGTTGAGAAACATCAGTGGGGCTTTCTGGCATGGGTTTCATTGCTGCCAAAGGTGTTAACAATAGCAACATTTGAATTCCAGGAGCATGAGTTCAGGGACACTGATCATTGTCGTGTTGCTTGTGGTCTCCTTTTCTTTTTCAACCATTTCCCCCACTTTCCAACAAGATTTCTAAAGGCTGAAGAGGGAAAGCCGTGACCACTTTCAGAGATCCAAACTGCTAAGGGTAGAGCTGGTAATACCCTTTCTCCCTTGAGATTTCAGCACCTGGTGCTTGCTTCACAACATAAACATATGTCAAAGAGCATAAGCAGTTCCACGTTCTTTCCAGTGAACATCTTGGCTATACACATGATCATTATTATTGGTCCAACTTAGCCATGACCTTACAGAGTTATGACCAGAAGTACTATCTGAGCCCAAGGATTCGGCAGTACAGAGCCCGGCGTGGGGCAGGGGAATGCCATGGAGAGGGCCCTGAGGCACCTGCTGTCTACCAACTTTATCTGTTCAAGGACATGGAGGAGATTTGTCATTTGATATTCAAGCTGTACTATGGGGCCGTAGAACCTGGAGCACAACTCTTCATCTTTCCATTCAGCTCCATCAGAGTCCACCTCTGTTGTTCAGTCTCATAGTGCTGTGGTTGCTCGCGGCCCTGCTGAAGGGTTATTCATCAACAAGGAACATGCCTTGCCCACAACATCTTGAAACTCTCTAGCTCCCATTTTGTTTGTTTTTTGGTTTTTTTTTTCCAGAATACTGTTTTTTTTTAATACAGCTACAAACTATTTTCGATTCAATGTCACTGAATTAACGCTTTTTCTGAGTTGTCGCATTCCACCCTGTTCTCTTGAACACGTGTCTTCTCCTGCATAGTTGTTACCACCAGCATTAATGACTGAATCAAAAAGAGTGCAGCTGAGTTTTCAGTTCCTGGGCACTGAGTAAGGCTGAGAGTTAAGAAAAGACACCACCAAAAATTTCCCCCAAACCTATATTTTGTAAACGGCATTGATTTTGTTTGGAAGCCACTGAAACATAAAAGGTCTAGAATTTTAATGTCTTTTTTGATAAGCCCCTTTTCAGAAAAAAAAAATTCTTTAAAACCTCAGAATTTTAATAGGTAAATATGTTTGTTAAAAGCCAGCAAGTACAGACAGACATATCTTCAGAATGGAATAGAAAGAAACTAGTACTGGTTATTCAGGTAAAGTAATGGAACAGATATATACTTCTGCTCAGTACTGAAAGAGACCTCTTTGGTTTGCTAAGAGAATTATTAAAAATTAAGAAAACACTAAAAGCAGAATTGTCTTCACTATTTAATTCCTTATGACTGCGTATTACACCACTTTTGAATTACATGGTCATATATATGCACTTCCAGCAATAGCCCCACATCGTTACAGTGAAGTGAATATCAGAATAGGTGAGAGGACTTCACTTAGGTTTTATTTAAGACTTCAAACAAAGGCAGGCAGTTCTCAAGTGATACTTAGTTTCCCTGCAGGAAGTATATTCACCTTTGTTGTGTAGGCACAGTACTGTACAATGGCTTTTCAGTGGGTTGGGTTCTTTTCTTGTTTTATTCTCCAGCTAGTCTTCACACTGAGCTGAGGAAGGATAACATGTAATTTAATATAATGAAGGTTATTGCAGAGGTAATTGTTGCATGGGTGATATTAAAGTAGCACTTTGCAGCTGATGAGCACTTCACTTCCTATTTCAAAGCTAAAAAACCCCTTAATAACAAAAAAATAAAAGAAAAAAAGAAGCTGCATCATTTAGATATCTGTGTAAGAAAGCATTAGAGCATTCTCCTGTATGAGGAATATTTATCATCTATCCTCATATGTGATTTGCCAGCATAACCAATAAAGGATAATAAGACAAAGCCACCAAATGCTGTGTTTGCAGATCCTCTGTTATTGGCATTGTAACCGCTTTTTGAACTTTGGGAATAAATGAGTAGATATTTTTAGATATTATTGCCCAATGGAGACACTTATATAACATAATTAAAATTTGCCTTTGTGTCATTAGTGTTCATAATCCTTCTTGCACGCTGGCTGGCTGGTACATCCCTTTGTGGGAGTGTGGCTTGATCTGGGATTAATAATCAGAGTTTGTCTGTGCCCTGCTCTCTGGTTTGGTCTTGGGCACATTGTGTTTGCATGCGCATTGCTTGACTTGTCAGGCGTCTGGCTGGCTGTGATGAGGAATCAGATGGAACCCGTGGATCAATATGGAGGGAGGGATTTGATAGGTGGACTGTTCAGTGGATAAGGAATTGGCTGGATGGTCGCATCCAGAGGGTAGTACTCAATGGCTTGAAGTCCAGATGGAGAACAGTGACAAATGGCGTCCCTCAGGGTCCATGCTGGTCCATGTCCAGTACTGTTTAACATTTTTATCAATGACATAGACAGAGGGATTGAGAGCACCATCAGCAAGTTTGTGGATGACAACAAGCTGTGTGGTGTTGTTGATACCCCAGAGGGATGGGATGTCATTCAGAGGGACCTCAACAGGCTGGAGACGTGGGCCCAAGTGAACCTCATGAGGTTCAACAAAAGCAAGTGCAGGGTTCTGTACCTGGGCTGAAACAATCCTCAGTATCAATACAGACTAGGGGATGAGGTATTAGAAAGCAGTCCTGAGGAAAGGGACTTGGGGGTGCTGGTGAATAAGAAGCTGGACATAAGCAGGCAGTGTGCAGGAAGTGTTGCCAGCAGGTCCAGAGAAGTGATTCTGCCACTTTGCTCTGGTGNNGAGCCCTCAATATAAGAAGGACATGGACCTGTTGGAGCGGGTCTAGAGGAGGGCCACAAAAATGATTAGGGGGCTGGAGCACCTCTGCTACGAGGACAGGCTGAGGAAGCTGGTGTTGTTCAGCCTGGAGAAGAGGAGGCTCTGGGGAGACCTAATAGCGGCCTTCCAGTATCTGAGAGGGCCTACAGAAAGGCTGGGGAGAGTTTGTTTACAAAGGCCTGGAGTGACAGGACGAGGAACAATGGCTTTAAATTGGGAAAGGGCAGATTTAGATTGGATATTAGGAATAAGTTCTTTCCA
>BJBW01001371.1:90267-169087 GCA_004320125.1 Scolopax mira
TGAGGCCCCTTCCCTGGAGACATTTAAGGTGAGGCTCGATGAGGCCCTGGGCAACCTTGTTTAGTTGGGGGTGTCCCTGCTGACTGTGGGGAGGCTGGACTAGATGACCTTTGGAGGTCCCTTCTGGCCTTGACCATTCTGTGATTCTATGATCAGAGAGTACAGCCTCTAGATTCTTGGCAAAGCCTTCTAGTTTTCCGGCAAACCTTGCATGACCAATTTGATTAACGCAGGAAGCCTAGAAGGTGATCTCAAAGGACATAGCCCTTCAGCAGCAGAGCAGAAGATGGCAGAACTGCTGTGATGTTCATATATGCTTTAAAAGCTTTGGAAGTGGACCATACTGCTGCCTTCTTGGAGAGCCAGATTGTGAACTCCTAATCTTGTAAATCTCTACTGAGCTCATGGGGCTGACTGAAAACCCACAATATTTTCCGTAAGAAAAGATGCCTAAATTCAAAGCCACAGCCAAATCTTGTATTATTTAGATTTTAGAACTTCAGTTGGAGTTCAGGTTATCAGAATAGAAAGGATTGCAGTAGTTCTCTTTACTTTTAGCTATATATTTTCTATGTAAGAACTGCCAGCTTTCAGCTGCCAGGTTATAATTCAGATGAAGCTGAATTTCAGTAACAGACAAAATTATTCTGAAACACGGCTTGTTTGTAGACATGTTTGTGACACATCTAGGACTTGTGTAAATGTTTCCTGTGAAGGTAGAGTGTCCAGGTCAGGTACAGAATATGCTCCTGGTATGTTAAATTTAGGAATTTTCCTATGCTTCAGCACTGTCTCTCTCAGTGTATCAGGTTTGGAAATGCAACTGATAGCCAACTGGCTTTTCTTTTAAGAAGACTCAGAATGCTTGAACAAATTAACAAGTTGCGATGGCTTCCAAAGGGAAATTGCCCAGACTGGAGCTTGTCTGAGGAGAGTTTGTCATCAAGGGGAATTCTCTGCCATCTAAGAAATCTTTCACCAGCAGTAGACATCCCTTATGTAGAAAACACTGCCAAGCACTTACGGAAATATTTGAACTGGAAGTGACTGACTAATTGATTGACTGGGCTTTTTCTACCACAGCCACTTTTTTTTTTTCTTCCTTCCTTCTTTCTTTTTTCTTTCTTTCTTTCTTTCTTTTTTTTTTCTTTTTCTTTTTAATCAGGCAGTTTAGAAACCAAAGACATTCCTGGCCAGGACTGATTCCTCAATTGACTTAATTTTCCCATTTCCTCCCTGGCTTCCGCCGGCTGCGCCGGGACAGGAAGTTCTGCTGCACCGTGCTTGAGACTTACCTCTTTTTGCAGCTCAGGCACAGGGTTTTACTCTCATTTGCAGACACTCAAGCAACCACTGGTGGAGGAGAAGGCTAGGAAGCCATGCACACTTCCCTTTCGGTGCCAGAGGGCAGCCAGAAAAACAACCTTGTTCAAGCATTCTTCTGGAAACTGAGAGGTGTGGATTCAAACCTCCTTAAAAAATAATTGTGGGGTGCCTAGGGGATGTTGGGCAAAGTGGGTCACTGACACCACTGGTCCTCAGATCTCATTGCAAGGACTGTGGCATTGCTTGCTTTAGATAAAAGGATTTATCCAGCCCTGGAAGAGGATTCTAGGCTGAGAACCTTCACTGGAGACATACCTCCTTGTGACCCTGTTTTAGGTTCTTCTCAATGGGAGAATGTCTCGGCATTTCTCATTTCTTTAAGTTGTTTTTTCTGCTGAGTCTGCTTGTTATTGTGGATCATGCTCTCACAAGTCTCACTCACTACGCACAGCATAGAAGGAGCCTCAGCTTCAGGAAGGCATCTAAAGGTCCCATGAAAATCCAATCTTTGAAATCTGGCAAGTGTGCACTTCCTGCTTTTAGTTTGTTCAGACCTCTCTGGAGCCCTTAGCTGTTTGGAGCAGTTTTCTCATTTTCTTTTGAAGCACACAACACAATACCTTTAATTAACGTCTCTTCCCTGGAGCATTGTTTACATTTGCCTGCTCTTCTTAAGAAATGCAGAGCTTACTTGCTTCTGAAGCCTGGAGTGCTCAGCTTGCAGTATTGGAGCAGGTCTCCCCCTCTGGGTCAATTCCAAAATATAGAACTTGCCTTTTCTCAGTTTTTCTCCTTCACTATTTTATCGGGCTACAGCTTTTCCTGTAAGGATGACACATCAGAGTAGATAGGTGCCACCTCCCCTGCCTTATCAGGGGGGTTCCCTTCAGCTTCATGAGTCTCATGAGAGAATAGGTTTTCAAAGCTCTCTCAGTGTCCTCTGAGAATGTGACAGACTTTGCTCCCAAAGCTTGTATTTCTTGCTTCAACGCTGCAAGCTGCTGGTCATTTCATCCTTGAGTAAGATCACTTCTTTCTCAATGACGCTTGACAAGAAGTTTGGAATTGCCTTTTCTTTGACTGTCAAGCTTGTTTGAGCCTCAAGTGCTCTGTCTTTCAGGCAATTTAATGCTTAACCCTCTGGTTCCTCTTTCAATGACACACGTCTCTTTCTCAAAGAGCAGCTGCAGAAGAGAGAAAAATTGCCTTACGGGCATTTTGCAATTGTACCAAATTTCGAGGCATCGAGGGGGATTGCAGAGATTGTCTGCAAGAATCTACTAGGGACGATGTAACTGCTTTCCATTGCTCATCACCATCCTTCTCTTTTCCCTCAGCATCTCCAATCTTCAAGCCCAGGAAAATGCTGTAAAGGAGACATGAACTTACATGAGCATCAGGATGCAAAGTCTGAGCGTTACCAAACATTAAAAAGGTTACTTTCCTTCAGTTGGAAGGAATATCTAAAGTTAAGTGAGTATTGCAATGTGTGAAACAGGCTGGAAAGACTAACAGCTATAAATTATTACAAAGGCAGCTGCTCCATGCAGTTTTTCTGATCTTGGTGGCCATCAGTCTCGTGGAGAGCTTTGCTGAGCTTCTCCGTCTGCAAGGAGGTGTCTTGGAAGGGCTACAGCAGAGGCTGAGGTATTTCATAGTATTTTAAACTGCCAGTTCCCAACTGAAATATAACGTAAGCTTACTGATAAGCAGTAGTACCAGGTTGGATTGCTAAGTCTGGAAGAATTTTAGGAGCTGGATTTATATTTTTCTGTTTGGCTTCCCATGTGTAGGTTGCAGTATTTACTCAGTGATGATACTGGAACCCAAATTTGGTTTTCATCACAGAATTTGCATTTCATGGTCACAAAAGGTGGAACTAGACTGGCCACTTTCACTTTCCTTTTTAAGGGCTATTTTTAATATGTTTCATTTTCTGGCTCCCCTCCATTTGACCTGTGGTGTAATGTTTGGACTAGAGATGCTTCTGGGGAAACATTAAATCCAAACAAACTCCCTTCCACCCTGTTTTTCATGAAATCTTTCTTGGATGGTCACTAATGCTCTATGTTTTTTTCCATTACATTCTCTATTAAACACAGACACACACTAGAGAACTCATGATCAGTGATTTCCCCAAACTAAAGCCATTTTAAATGCTTTTTGTTTGTTGTGTTTCGGAAGGCAATTAGAAACATCGTAGTACTTACTTGTTTGGTTTGTTTTATTTTTCTTTGCTTCGGGATTTGGGGGATTCTGTGTGGGATTTGGGTTTTTGGATTTTTGCTTTGTTTTTTCCTGAGGATGGGCTGGGAAAAGTGGAGAATTGGAATCCCTGGAAATCCTTGGCACTAAAATCAAAATAATTTTTTCCCCTTGGTAGTATCTCTGGAAATGAGGAGAGATTACTTGATCCATTACACTCTGATTTATGGAAACTTTTGGTAGTGACGATGCCTTCAGCCATACCTAGGGACATAAAAGTTCCTTCTTTCCCATCGTGTTAACATGTTAGGTCTTCCTGAAGCTGTGCAGACCATGTGGATGCAGTGTAGGCAAGCTCCGAGGGAATTTTGAAAAGAGATTTCTCCTTTTTTTAGGGAGTGTGGCAGCAACAGAATGAAGTATTCCAAATTAGGAATTTAATAAATGGGTTGTCCTTGGCTAATTCTCCCCTAGGTATGTCCCGGTAAAGAAAGAAATGAAGGTCAGAAACAGAAGGGAAGAGAGGGCCAAGTGATCAGGGTAGAACAGATGTGAAGGTTTGCAATGGCCGTGGTCTGTCCAAACCCTTGTCAAAAGCCAAAACCTGGCTTCCCAAGAAGTTGCAGTATTTCTCAATCTTGCTTTATCCATGCTTTATTATTTTATTTCAAGTCTCATAAAATCATCAACTCCCAATGCAATAAAATCTCTGCTTGCTTTGTTTATGTCTAACATATATATCTATCTTCCTCTGCATGCCCCACACCTGGGATAACATGACAAGGAGCCTCCTTCTCATGTCTTCACAGACTGCCTTTGTTCCGGGGTTTTTAAATCAAATCATTTGCTTTATATCCTATTGTTGGATAAAATACGTATTTCATATGCTGCTTTGGTAGCCCAAGTATCTTATGAGACTTACATTCTTCCTGCTGGAGTGTTTTTTCAAAAATATCTGGTTTGAGTTGATGAATCTGAGAACTATAATCTGTATTTTTATTATGAGCTTCTTGGCACTGATATGTAATAAATTCTCTTTGTTACCCCTTCCAAGAGAAATACTGCTAAGTTGAGGGTCATGAATGTTTCATATCAATATCCTGTCTTTAATAAATCCTGGTCATTTCTGCAAAAAATCTGTCTGCTTTCTGTTTTGGGATATTCAGGAAGAAAAATATGGAAAAATGAAATATTTTAGTCTGGGACTTCCTTCCTTTTTCACTCCCTCTGTCTCCTTTGTCTTCCTGGTAGATATCTCTAGGACATGCTAACTTGTCCGGGCTACAGCTGAGCCCAAGAGCAAGAATGGAGTTGGTCCATCCATAGCACTCGCGGCTCACTTTCCAAAATGTTCTAACCTCTAGCATTTTAAAGCTTCTGACTTCTGAATCCTAAATTATTTGTATATAAGAGCTTCCTCTCCCCGTCCCTAGCAAAATATTTTCTCTCCCTGGCAGTGACAATTAAAAAGCAGTGTGAGACTTGTAGGCTTGTAGAGTAGTGGAATAAACCAAAAAATCTGTAAGTGATGGGAACCGTGTGCTGCGTGGTGGCTGGGGCTCATGGGCACTGCTAGTTTTAGTAGTAAGAAAGCTTTCTCAGAGTAACATTGCCTGGTCCTTATACTCTGCCAGAGCCCCTGTCTTCCCAACAGGCTGGGGTCTATGCTGGCAGCTTGTTCTGATGTACTTTGATTACTTTGTCGACTGGGGACAAAGAGACAACCTTAGGGATGAGCTGGTGACTTTGTCAGGAAGTCAACTGAAGTGAAAGAAAGTAGATGGAAAAGGAATAAATTAAGACTATATGTTTTTATTCTGGGTAGAGTTTCAGGAGATGATCCATGGGCCCTCTGCCGATACAAAAAAAAAATGGTATGGGGGAAGATTAAACCCCATCATTAAGTGTAACCACCTGTTATCTACAACAAAAACTCAAGCTATGTTCTCATAACGAATGAAAGCTATGGCATAGTTGTTTCCCAAATGAGCTGCAATACCAAGATTTCAGTTTACTTTGGAAGATGCTACCAGGATGTAATTTCATAGGTGGGTTTTCTGGGCTGTTATAACTTGTCAAAACACACTTCAATTAGTCCAGTTACTGGAATTCCCTGGAGGAAAGCAGCCTTCAGAGGAATGAAAACCACAGTGTACCGGCACAAATAGTTTTCCTGTCTGTTGTATAACAGGGTGAGTTGCTTGGTTATTCCTTGCTTGGTCCTTTCCATGCTGAAAGAAGTATTTGGAAGAAAAGTCTAGACTGCGTTCAATGGCCTGATCTTTTTTTGAAGTCGGATTCAGAAATGAGGGAAGAAACCAAAGTAAGAGAAGCTTAGGGAATTTCCTAATCATCTCACTCCCTCCAGGATGAAGGGAGAGACAAGATTTGCTGTGTACGTGGAAGATGGGAAGCATGGTTTTGCAATTATGGTGTGTGATGCAGACTCCAGAAATCTTGAGTTTTTAGCTCTGCCACAGATCTTTCAACCATTTGTCCCTCTATTAAAATCGTGCTGGGAGGACCCTGGAGCCTTGTGAGGAAGGACACATGTTGTCTTTTCTGCCTGATTTGTTGCAGAATATTAGGACCCATCATCTCTGCAACACACCTAGATTTCCTTCCACAAGTAGAAGCAGGGTGGATCTGTATTCAGGCCATCGTGTGGTTAGGGGTGCAGGACACTTCATGTGCAGTGTGAATAGTGAATGTGTTAGCATTGCTCAAGGCAGAAAATGTCTACAGTGTTCATAAATTACCCTTTGTTTGGGGAAATGAGACTGACACCAGCTATTAAATCATAGAATCACATAATCATAGAATAGTTTGGGTTGGAAGGGACACTTCTCTGCAACAAGCAGTGACATCTTCAGCTAACTTGGGTTGCTCAGAGCCCCATCCAACCTGACCTTGATTGTTTTCTGAGGGGCATCTGCCACCTCTCTGGCCAAGATGTGCCAGTGTTTCACCACTCTCAATGTAAAAAATTTCTTTCTTATATCTAGTCTAGGTCTTCTTTGTTTTAGTTTAAACCATTACCCCTCATCCTATTGCAACAGGCCCTACTAAAATGATTGTCCCCTTCTTTCCTGTAGGCCCCCTTTAAGTACTGAAAGGCCGCTATAAGGTCTCTCCGGAGCCTTCTCTTCTCCAGGCTGAACAATCCCAGCTCTCTCAGCCTGTGCTTATAGAAGAACTCCATCCCTCTGATCATCTTCATTGGCTTTCTCTGGACCTGCTCCAACAGGTCCGTGTCCTTCTTACACTGGGGGCTCCAGAGCTGGATGCAGTACTCGGGGTGGGTAAACCTATTAAAACCTTTGGCCTGAAACTCGTTTGGTTTGCTTTTCAGTTCACAAAACAATACTTTCCCACTCTAAATACAGCTTATCACACCAGATATGTGTGGTGCTGTTGCCGTTGCTGTGGCAGACACTGCGTTTAATGAGACATTCCATGTGGAAAGCAGCAATTCCATGCAGCACAGCTCAAGGCTCACTGAAGCTAGAGAGAACAGCTGGTTTGGCCCACGTATGCTCCGTGAGACTGAATTTGGGCTGACACCATAAAATCTGACCCATCGGTGTTTTATCACTAGTCTCGGGTTGCTGTGCTCCAGCTGCAGTTGCTGGATCTGCAGTTGCTGGTGGTCTGCTGAGAAGCTGCATGTGTGCGTGTGTGCGGTTGGGGTGTTTCTTCCATTCCTGTTTCCAGGTCCAAGCAGATGCACAGCCACAGAAGGAAAGAGGGCGATGGTTGTCTGTCCCCTGAACTCATCATGGTTCCGAGAGCTGTTATTTGCCTTGGTTTGCATGAAATTTACTCATGCCAACGATGGTCCCTGGACTTTCACTGATTTCATGTTTTGTAGATGGTTGTTGAGTTTTAAGAGGCCAGCGCCATGCTGCTGGGTCAGGGTGGCATTGAGTGTACACCTGGCTGTGCCGGTGAGCCAGAAGGAGGGATACCCAAAGGAAGCCATGCTGCCTTGTGGTCGCAGCATGTCCTTGGAGACTCTGCTGGAAAGGGCTCAGTAGGTTTTACAGCCAAGCCTTATGGCAGGTTCTGCGCCAAAAATAAATGAAAAAAACCCAAAAAGCTGCTGAAGGAATAAACTAAATGAGTATGTGTTTCTGTCACTGTCTTTTCTGATAGAGTCCTGCCTTATGTACTTGCTATCACAGATGAGGTTTGGGCTTATTCCTGTGTCACAGGCATTTTTTCTGTTTGTGGGAGACACGGTGTAGCCACGAGTCGCCTTCTGCACCAGGTGGTGCAGGCTCTGCTCTGAACCATGCGAATTTCTAGCCGGGAATTTGGACTTTCCTAGTAGGCCCCAAAAAACCCAGCCCTCCAACACTACCATCAGGGAAAGCAGGAAGACTGTCGTAGGTAGTTAATTAAAAATTGTGTAATGTTAATTATATAGTCTGGCTAGGTATGTGCTCCTGTAATACATAAAGTAGTAGTTCGAAGGAGGGAATTGGAAAGACGGCTACTTTTGCATTGTTAAAGAGAGCAGCAGTCTTTATTTTTGAAAACAGCCGGGGGCTTGTTTGGCAGCAAAATCTTACCCCAGCAACCGTCACGCGTTGCCATCTGCTCAGGCAAAGCATGCCTTAAACAAGGTGGAATCCTGAGCAGAAACAGGGACGGTGGGCGATGTATCCACGTGCTCCATTCTCACCAGTGACCTGCTCAGACCCCTGCCCGTCAATGCCATTGGAAAATCAATAGCTTCAGTGCCTTTTTCTTCTCCTTTACTGGACGCTGTGATCTCTGCTGCTCTCTCCGTGCATGGGAAGGCTGCCCAGGGTTGTCTCCTCACTCACCAGTGCTTTCCTCCCTCTTTCCCAAACATGTGGAGGCAGCGAGGATTAACACCGAGGCCACGCGAAGCCAACTGGCAGAAGGAAAGCATCACAAGCTGTGCATCCACGCTGGGCTACGGGGTGTGATTTATACAGCCGAAACCCCAAAAAGAGGTTTGCAAAGATACAATTCAAGAGGAAAAAATCAAGCTGACCTCTTGCCACACTTAAGGCTGGGATCTGTGCTAAACGAAACAGAGGTACCAGCTCCCTGCTACCTTCCACACCAAATGCCAGTATTAACTGGAGACTTATTTAGGAAATTTTAAATAAAAAAAATGGCTTCTGAACCGCAATAAAAAAAACCCACCAAAAAACAGAAAAAAAAAATCTGTCTTGGTGGAAAAATTTTGTGTTTTTTTTTCCAACAGAAGCTGAGGAAATCATTACTCTCCCTGCCACTCTCCTTCCTGCTCAAAAAAGTGGGCGGGGAAGGAAAGAAAAAGCTAGAGAAGGAAGAAAAAAACCCCAAACCCAAATTCATTATTTGAAAGCAGGAAGGGATTTTTGTTATGGAAAAACTTGCAACATACCTTTGACACAGGTGAGTCCACCCACCCGGTGGGAGGGCTGCGCGCCTGCCTGGCGTGGGTTAGGAGACGTGCCAGTTGCCTTTCTGTGGTGGAGGGACACAGTGGTAGCACCCTACCTCAGCTCCAGGGTCCTCCAGCCACCACAGCACAAGGCAGCGAAGAGAAGAGAGATGGAGGAGATGACAGAGGGTAGGAATAAAAGTCCGTGCTAAGAGTGGGAGACTAGAAGGAATCCACCCTGTGAACTGCCTGGGAAAATCTATCATTGTGTAAATGCAAGCATTGGCATTTGACTCGGTGTTTTTTTCCAATTAAACCCAATGCCTTGAGTTCCACGTGAAGCAACTGGCAGAATAGAGGTCAGGTGCCGACGTTGGAGGATGCTTTGGTAAGCAGTGGCAGGGGATCAGCTGTGGTCTTGGTGTAGCTTTTCATGAATTTTCAAGAAATAGTCGTGACAGTATCTGCGTGCAGAAAGAGCACAAATGGGAGATATTTTCAGATACCTTTCATGAGTGGTCACTGGGTGACTGAAAATAGAAAGGGCAAAACTTCACTGTGCCTACCTTAAATATATGGTAGCTTCTTTGTACAGAGCCCCGAGGTCAGAGCCCCTGCCTCCTCCCAAGCAGAAGTGTGCATATCTCTCTCCATAACCTTTTAGCCTTTCTAGGTCAAACCACTGCTGACCGCTTTGGTTGTCTGCTTCCTTTGGTTATCAGTACCTCAGAGGATTTCCAAATTCCAGTATGCTCAATTCTATACATGAGATTATTTGGGACAATTTATTATTTACATTTCTGGAACCTGATAAATTAGATTCTCTGATTAAAACTGCAGAGGCAGAGCAGGGCTCCATCAGCATCTGACGATGGGCACCTTCCAAAGCAGTGGTCATGAGTTGGGAATCCAGCCTGGAGGAGCTGCTGGGCTGTTGTCTCATCTGGTGTTTTTCCTTTTGTATCTGTGTAGGCCCAGCTCTTTGGAGTTATTTGTACATAGTCACAGCAATCTCTGCATCCACAAACTAATACACGCAAAGCCTTTTTCACAACCCACGCCTGAGATTGCAAACTCTCCGGCGCAGTGTCTCTCCTCCCTACATGTTTGTATTTAACGCAACGAGGCCAGTCTCACGGGGAGTTTCCAGACAGTAGAGTGTGGCAGCCATAAAATACAGTAGTTCAGATATAAGGAAGGCTGGGAGGCTGTTGGTTCAGAGTTCCTGGAAAGCCTGGGATGGGGTACAAATGAGGTAATATCCAAAACATCTTCAAATATGTTTCTAAAGCAAATGTTGCACAATTAAATTAAGGCTTCAGAGGAATAAAAAGTAGAGACAGATTTGTTTTTCTGTTGAACAGGACAAGCGTGTTATATTTAATGATTCCCATAGAAAAATGTGGACTTCAAAATTAAAGTCACAGCCGTGTTGTCAGTCTCGCAAAGTGTATTGGATTGGGACATACAGAGCTGTAGACCGTTGCATAAAACCCGTTCTCACCACCAAAAAGGAGTTCTGTCCATCTCTTTCTGGTAGAGTTTTGTCTTTTCCTAGGCTCTCTCTTTTGGTCTAATATGTGTATTCATGCAGTAATTACATTTTTTCTCAGGGTCAGAGACTGATGAGTCTAAGAGCTGTGCTGCAGATTGCTTCAGCTGCCTCCTGCTGTGTAGCTCTGATCTTATTTGATAGATATTCTCAAGCTGTGTTTCTTAATGAAACTGCCTTTAAAATAGCAATTCACGCATTTACAGAGCTACAAATTTTTTACAGTTGTGTATCTTAGACAATTTTATATGTTGTTTGATATTTCTCTATTAAGCTTATGTTCAGCTGTTCCAATGTACTGTTCCCTGTAAAAGGTGTGCTCCTGCCACACTTACAGACACAGGTGTCTTTGGTTGACCAAGTTTCTCTAATTGCATGTGGAAATAATTGCACGACACAAAGAACAGTGTCAAAAATCACTTCTGCTTTCCTTGCTTGGTTTAAAGAAGGGGTCTGTTGAGTCTCTTTGTCGAATACTTTGGACCTGGGTTGTTTAAAAAGAACTAGTAGCTTTTTGTGGTGATCCAGGGATTCTTGTCCTGAGTCTCACAATCTGCCTGCACGGAGGTTCTTAAAAACATTGAGACTTCAGTTTTCAGCTTGACTGTTCCCATTCACTTGGCAATTTTGGAAGTGAAAACTTTCACAAATCTTTAAATTCCAAGATGCCTCAAGCATGGTCTTTATGTAGAATGCCTGAAGTTCTCAAATTATTCAGATATGGTATAAATATGTCTATAACTATGTCTAAATATGTCACTAAATAATGTCTAGTAAATAATGTGTCTTGAAAAGCTTGAGTCATAGCAGTAGTTTCATGTTCTTGTCAACCTCTTTTGAGTAAACAAGCCCTCATCTTCAATCACGGAATTGAATGAAGATATTTAAATAGTTCAGTCTTGTGGCTTTAGGACACAACTCCTCAGTTGTATAACAGACTTAGAAAGCTGGAGTCTCTCAAAATGAGGGAAAAACCAAAGTGTCACAGCCAAGCTTTTGTCTGTCTTCTGCACTTCAGCTTGTAAACTTGCCCATGAACCCCCTGTGCCTGTCATTAGCATATTTATACACTCTAAAGTGCAAGTGGAAGGTCAGGTTGGGTAGCTGGGCACTGTTTGAGTGCTTTGTACCCAGCAAGGCTGGGTTTATGTACACTGGTGTGGTATGGTGCCTTTCCACAAGTGGAAATTTGAGGTCACTTTCACAGAATGTGTTAACCTCACATCTACGATCTTTCAGCGTGCAGACACAAAATTAGCTAAAATGTTGAACATGAAGCTCCAAACATTTAGCCCTGTCTGACACCAAAATCAATTAGAAAGTTCATTGCAGGTGTGGTTGATTTCTTTAATGAAGTCAACCAACACATAGCAGTTACACCAGAAGAAGGAAGGAAGAGAAAGATGTTGATGTTTACAGTTCTGTCACTAACGGTTTCAGCATTATAAAAAACCCAAACCCGATCTCTTTGTTTATGAGTTTGTAGAACTGAGAAAATGTTTGCTTAAGGGAAAAAAAAAAAAGTTGTCTTAAGATTACTTTTCTATTGCTGCCTCTAGGAGGTAGTGGTGATATCAGGTACAGTTGTCAAGGAAATAACAGCTCTTCTCCCTTGTTCATAGCAGGATTTTGGATTTGGCTCCCCCAGAGACACAAGCATAATTTGTATTTCTGCATCTCTGGGATAGAACAGATCTGTCTAGTTTTTTATTTTGCCTTTTAGTTTTGTTTCAGTCTTATTTAGGTTAGGCGTAACTGTGTAAAAATCCCAAACCAAGTAAAACAAATCTTTTATGGTCTGTCTGATCTTCCAGCCTTTTCATTTCTGATGTTAAAACATTTTTATTTCTGATTTGCTATGTACGAAAGCCAAAATGACTGAAATTTCAATTTTGGATCAAAATCTGGCAGCTAGTAGACTGCAAAACTGTGAGGGAAAACATTGTTCTGTATGCATGCAACATGAAAATTAATTGTTTAAGGAAAAGATTTTTTCAGATGTTTTGTTTTTGCATGTGAATTGTCCCACCAATGCTGGCATAAATCTTTGACAAATATCATAATACAAATGTTCACTAATAGCTTGTTTGATTTTGAACTCGCTTCAGTTGCTTTGGCAAAGTACTGTTCCGGGGTGAGTAAAGGTGTAAAGGTCTGGAGCCTTGCAGCCCGTGGCTGCTGCTGTGAGTGAGTCACCTCATGACTTTCAGTTGCCTTTTGGGGTCTGTGGTGACCACGGCTGGTCAGCGTGCCGTGTCACCCGGTACCAGCCGGTCACAGGGCAGCCACGAGCCACGCCAGCGAGCACATGGTGCGGGATATGAGGTCAGGGCTGACTCAGAGGGGAAAGGAGTGCTCATCAAACCCCTGGCAGCGTAACGTGCTCTGTGAATTAGGACCTCTTGTTTATGAAATGACTTCAGCCGTGCTCCCATTTCTCATCCTTTTTCTCACAGGGGTGTGTAACAGTTCTGAATTTGTGGAAATTAAATCAAAAGGAGGGTGAATTTGCCTTGCAGTTGTCTAAGACTCTCATCTTTTTTTATTAAGAATTTGAAAACGTTTATTTATTTACTTATTTACACACACACACACAAATACAATCTCACATTTGCTTTATAGATAATTAAAAGTCCCTGTGACTGTGACCTTCTAAAGTTACCACCCTGTCAGTCAGCTAAAGTTGCTTTTGCATAGTACCGGTCTGTCAAACCAGCCATGAGATTCCAAATCGATCTTAGATCTTCAAGTGACTTGGCACTTGAGAGGGCAGGTTGCGATGCTGAGCCTCTCACTAGCCTGGAAATGCAGACAAGCCGATGATGCCACCTGAAGCTCTCGTTCCTGACACCTAAGGGAAGTCCCATCTTCTGATGCAGCCTGTTGAATGGCAGCCTTGGCAAGCCTGTAGCCTGGTAGTGTATTTTAGTACCAGTACCTGTTTTTTTCCTGTGGATTTTGAAAGGTCGAAAAGTCTACTAAAGTTCATAAGCACTGACACAAGAAAAGGAGGAAAAAAAGAAAGCAAGCGGGGTCTAAGTCCGTGTTGTTTATGGCATTTTGTGGATCCTTTTACACCTGCACAAAATGTCTGTAAAGGCACACTAAACAAACCCGCTGCATTTTGTTTACTTGCTTTGCATGGGTGTAAATGATTAAATAAAATGCCAAGGAGCATAGGATTCTGCATAATGATTGTACTGTTTTAGCCTGCTCTGCATGGCTTGTTCTATTAATATATGTTTGTGGTCAGGAAGGAACGCGGTCTCACTTCGCTAAAATCTGAAACTCAGTAAAGCATAATATGTGCAGTATTAATTTTGGTTTGACACCTGCCAGGCAAAGATCCTCACCAGCCAAAGGCATTCTTCTCAACCGAGCTCCATCTGTTGTGCAGATCGTCGGTTCTGATATTTCTAGCTACTCGAGCCAAAGAAATAAGAAGAGCCAACTTGAAGAAAAAAAAAATCTCTAGGAGGAATGAATGGTTTTATCAAGGGTAAATATAATGGCTTGTTGTCATACTTGGTTTAAGTCCTGCAAAGGAAACATGTGCAATTAGTTGGTTGTATAAGAAAACAGTTCTTCATACTGGCAGTATGTTTTTTGTTGTTTCATGAAAGGAACATCAATAGCTCAAGTCCAAACACATGATTTTATTGTTGAAATGCTGCAGCCTTTAGAAAAACTTCTTGGTAGGAAAGTTGCTAGTAAAAAATTTACTCATTTATTGTACTCTTTACAGATAAAAAGTCCAAGGAGTGGGCCGTGATTCTTGCACGCAAAGGAGCAGCAGGATTAACACTTGCGTGGGCTCTTTGAAAGATAGTTTAGGCTATTTGAAATAAGCACTCAATAGCGTCTGTCAAAAAAGTTAACTTCCAATCCCCTGACAAAAGTTGTGTGGTGAGTTTGTCATCTAGCTGAGAAAATACTCATTAATTGCTGCAGTTGTCTTTGTTTTGCACTTGGAATGGGTGAATTACTCTGTCAGAGCTGCCCTGCCCACCTGGGTAAACATTTGCCTCCTGTGAAACCATGAGAAGTCTATTGCAAATTTGAATGTGCTTTATGATCATCATGACTTTGTACAGCCATCTGCTGATTGTTAATTATTATTTGTGATAGCATGGAGAAAAAACTTGACAGAGGGAAAGGATGGCTCTGTGTGCTTCAGACCAATAATTAATGATTGAAAGTGTCAAGAATATTATCAAACTCCATTGAATTCACTAAGAACTGCAGAGCATTCAAAAGTATATAGAAGTCTGCTGGCATACTTCAAAATTTGATTTGTTCAGCAGTATTTCTAGAGTTGACTCTTGCTGTGACTGCCAGCATTTTAACCACAGACTCTCATCTCTCCTCTCTCAGGCAATCAAGGCAGCTTTGTGCTGTCTAACAACTAGTTGCACCTGGCTTCCCAAAAAAAGGGTCATATGTCTTCTTTCCATATAACTTTTCAAGTCATATTTGTTCACCTGAAAAAAAAATCTTTGGCCAAGATCTGAATGCTCAGTATCTCTATTCAAGCAGTTCTTCCAAATAATTCCTAAAAGCTCAGGTGTTCCTCAGAACCTCACAGCTGATTAAAAAGGTTTTTTTCCTTAGTGTAATGCTGTGTGCTGAACCTGTTCATGCATTTATACCAAGGGTATCACTGCAAGGATGCCACTGTTAGCTGTGGCTTCAGTGCTGATACATATAGCTTATATACTTAAAACAATATGGAAATCTATAGGAAATAGTAAGCAAATTTTGCTTCCACTTCAGGGCCTACAGCAGCATCAAGTGATGCTAAATATAAAAAAGTATAAAAATACAGCACGATTAGCTCCAATCCTGTCTTTCCTGCTTTAAAAGCGAGCAGTTATAGTGTGTTGTATTTGTGTTTTCTTTGCATAGGTATTCTTTTCCTTGCATGCATCTGCACTCACCACTTCATTTATGAAATGAATTATTTTATTTCGTGGTATGCAATAGCAGAGAAATACTAGGTGGGATTGTAATTAATTTTTTGCATTTAAACACAGGTTAATTTTTTAACATCCACACTATTAACTGCTGAAAATTCCTCACTGCTCTTCCTGTTGAAACAGAAATGAAGATGTGAAAACCCAATTTCTCTCAACTCCTTAAACTCAGAAATTGCTCCCTATGGCTTGAAAAGGGTGAAAACAGCATGAATTTATTTATAGACTTCTCTGTCAATCTGTTTAACATGGATTAATACTGAAGGCCATCAGTATAGCAGAGATCTGTGGTACAAAACCTGTCAAACAGATTAGAAAAAAGTTCAGGAAAACTGTGTAGCTACTGGAACTGAATAGTGGGAATACAATTGAAAACTTTTGTCACGAAATCTGAATGTTGATGTTTCAGGTTTTAGCAGTCTGCTGCCACATCCGCAGCTACTAAGCAGTCATTAACAAGTGATAAAGAATATGCGAATTAGCTGCTGGTATTGAGCCAAAATAGAAACATCTGCGTTCTTGAATTGCCTGTAGATTTACAAAATTTTATGCTGTTTTTTCTTCCTGCCCTAATACCCAAGATGTATTTAATGTGACAATGCATGATGCTTTAGAGCTCACACAGGAGAAGAGATTGCCAACAAATGAAGATATATGTACTTTTTAATTACACCAGCAAGGCTGAGTCCCAGCAAGCCTTTGGCAGGAAAGAGTTGAATGTGGTACCATGGGTGGATTCTGCTTCACTTGAGGGAGACTGTTAAAAGTTGCCATAGATTTGATTACTATGGGATCACGGCCACAATTTATTCTGCAAGTTGGCTGTCATAGTATTAGATTCCAATTTATTTAAAATAAGACAGAGAACTTCCTGTATTTTAATACAAGTCTTAAAAAAACAGCACGACGTGGAGGAATGCAGCCAGTCTTAAAAATTTATTTCATATTTGCTTTCGTTTTGATTAGAGCCTTTCATAATTTAATTACAAGACATGGAAATGTATATTACCATGATAGAAATATGCTTATGAGTACGTGTTTTATGATCACTAATTGTCAGATTGGTTTTATTCATACACATTCTGTATATTAATGACTGTTTGCATTCATCAAATCAGAAATTATCAAGATACAGAAACTTTATCATTGTGCATTTGTGAAGTGTAACTGCGGCATATACTCAGACGAACATAAAATTCTCTGTCAAATTTGTTTTAATGTAACGTGGTCAATTGGGAAAAATGTGCCACTTTCTAACCCTTGGTTTAGGTGTTTTTCTTTTTTTTTTTCTTGCTTATGGTACAGATTGCATTCTGTGGTTTAGCCTGGGTATTTAACTGACCGAGATTTTATTTTGATTACATTAGAGAAGATAGTGTTTATTCTTAGGAAGGTAACCGGGCCTTTGTTCCTACAAAGGTGCAGGTTTTCCATCACTGGGGTTTCCCTGTGCTGAGTCAGCTCTATGGGGAGAAGCAGCAGGAGCTCCCAACCAGGGATCAGGGATCAGTGTATGCTTGGCAGTCATCGTTAAATGGTGTCCTCCAACAGCCTCAAACAGGATGAAGGAGGTGGGCAGCCCTTTGGTAGTGAGCAGAAGCCTATAGAGAAGTTGTCAACATGGATAAGTGGAACAGCCACCACAGTCTTCCACCTCGTGGCTCCCAATGTAACTCGCCGCTCACATTTGGCAGGAGCGACAGAGAAACAGTTATGCGTGTCCTAAAAGCAGGAGAAGGCTGTTCATCTTCTCCAAGTTATTTTGATTTTCTTCTGTAAATTATTTTAATCTGAGTGTATTAACTTTATATACGGAAAGGTCTATCTATAATGGGGTCAGCCGTCTCTCTTCAAATAGTGCAGGATTTACAGTTCCATTTTTCTCGCTCCTTGGTCACACACTTTTTGAAACCCTCTGACACCAGGAGGTGGACCTGGTGTGTCTGAATCCGCTTTGGATGTGCTGTGTGATCCATGCTGTTTGCAGTTGTATAGAAAAGATATGTATATGGTGATACACAGAAGGGAAGTATTTTTCCATGTTCCCTGGAGCACGATTATTTAGAGCTGTTGCAAAACACTAATGTTCCCTTCCCAGCCTTTGAATCAGTCTGGTGTTTAATTAGCAACAACGACAACAAGAAAGAAACCAACACCCAAATTATATAGTAGGGGTTGATTTCTGGATAGTCTGTTCTGCTTTTTTTACTGATCAGTGATTTGAGCTTGTTTCTTGTGTTTAAACAGGCCCCAAATCAGACCGTTCTAAAGTTCACAGCAATGAAATAAATAACCTCATAATGCTTCATGATCTTTTTTAACGTGCCGAGGAGGGAGTCAGGGTTGCATTCTCCATGCAGACCTGCCAAGTGTCTTGTATCCAGCAGGATACCTTCCCATCTGGCACTCCACTTCATCGCCACAGGTTGGCTTAGAGCTCCTGAATTTAGATATGCTGTAGGAAGAGGGCAGGCGTTTGCCTGCAGTTCCACCTCTTCAGACAGGGTTGGGAGAGAACAGCTGAAGAAGAAAGCAGAAGAGCAGCCATACAAATGGAGGCCCACTGTCACCTCACATCCCCTTTTCCAATCTACCCCCTGCAGTTACCTAGCACCTTTTGTTTATTCAGCCCTTCTCCCCAGGACCTCCATCATGATCTGGGCTTTAAATTCAGGGCTCTGCAGCACCCACTGGGCTCCCTCAAAACGCTTACTCTTTGCTTTCCCTTTCATCCAGCATCTCTGGTTGCTCAAGGGGGGCTGCAGCTTTCAGAAGTGTCCAATTTTTCCCTAAGTGGGAGCATTACACATGTACTTTCCTTTTCAGTTTCTGCAACCCCACCTCACTGCTCTCAAAAGCCTGTCCCAACCTGATCCACCAAGTGTTGTTCTGCTTCATGATCTGCTTCTACTGGCCAAGGGGATTTCTCTTTAAAGCAAATATACCTGGTTGTGTGCAAGTTGTTTGCTATTGTGACATGCAGGCATTAAATAATTTCTGGAACATAGCACAGCTGCCAAAACACACAGAACACAGTTTGGCAACCATGACCATGCCTGTTCAGTGCCCACTGCTGGCTCTGTGGCTAGTTGAGCAAGTGCACTGCACTCTGAGGGGACGTGAGGGAAGCAGAGCTTGGCACTAGATTCTTTATTATATATGTTGGCCTTTGTCTGAAGTGCCCCAAATGTCACTGGCTGCTGGCATGGTAGCCAAAATAGCTCTGTGGAGCTTCTAATCCTATTTTAGCATAATTTCCTATAGTAACCAAGTCTGTATGTCCTCCACTCTGCACCGTTGTGTACATGCATGTACCCCTAGTAGCTTCTGACCCTGTTGGCCAGCTTCAAGAAGCCTGCCTAGTTGCTGTTGTGGAAAGGAGCAATTTCATGAGTGTCTTGAGAATCAGTAAGCAGCTGGAGAAGTCCTTCTGTAGGACTCACACCTTGTGGAAACAAGGCTTCTTCAGTTTGCAGCTTGTGGAACTGCTTGATCTAACTTTAGCACTTCTCAGGGAAGAACTGTACTCCAGATGCCAGGAAAGATGATTAAAGAGGACTCTAAAATGCTTGCTTTGAACTCTTCAGAAATTATGAGCAGGATCTGGTAAGAAGGTCAAGTGAACAACAGTTAGTGACTTGAGTCCAGATCACTGAAGGACTCTACACCTATCGGCAGGAGATGCTGAGGCCAGATGCATGCCTAAGAAACTACTCCTTTTTACAGTGTCATTCCAGCTATGCAGAGTCTGAAGCCCAAAATCACCTACCTGTTTCAGATGTGATTATATATAAACTAGAGCTTTTGCCTAGCACTGTTTCTGCCAAGGGCTCTTGCAATCAATTTTCCTCTGTTTCAGTGCACACTTTGAGTCCCAGGAGAGCTTTCGCTCCACTAGGCTCCACTCTACAGGCTGGGAAGTGTTCTTGACCCTTCCCAGGCAAATCTTTCTTTTTTTTGTTGGAATGTTTTATCAGCAGAAAGGGAATGAAAAGGAGCATGACTGTGCAACTCAGCATTAGGACATGCAGCTCAGAGAGACGGGGATTCCAATCTCAGCTTCCAGGGTTACATCTATCTTCTTATCCACTGAGTATGTATGTGGTCATTTAAATGGATAAAATACAGAGGCAGTACGGGAAGCAGAGACCAGTCCCCAGAACATCCTTTCCCAAGGGATATATTTAGATTAGTTATTAGATAAGAGGTGAGCCATTGTATCCCCTGGATCCCCAGTTGTCTCCTGAACTGCCTGTGAAGTTGTCCTTGCAATTTAGGACAGGTTAGGCAGCAGCTGATTGAGACTTTTTCAGCACTTTGGATTCCTTACTTCCATCAAAGTCCCTTTTACGCAGCAAAGAGCAAAAGCCAA
Source organism: Scolopax mira (assembly GCA_004320125.1). Classification (NCBI taxonomy): domain Eukaryota; kingdom Metazoa; phylum Chordata; class Aves; order Charadriiformes; family Scolopacidae; genus Scolopax; species Scolopax mira. Next base: position 110,100 of record BJBW01001371.1, read on the forward strand.
AATTTGTTTTTGTGGTGCATCATATAAAAATGTATTGACTGCATAAAGGGAGAAGGCTCCCCAAAACTCCAACAGATGCTTTTGGTTGCGCACAGAGAAGTCATACTTACATGGAGAGGAGTCCTTTAGACAAAACTGTAAGGCAATTCGGACTGCCGGCAGGTCTGAGGAAACAGCTAGGTACTTTGCAGATCACCCAAAAATGCCTCAGCACTTTTTGCTGCTGTGTCCTGTGTTGGAGCCAAGCTGGCTTGGTCCCCACTCCATTCCAGCAGCATGGAGAGCAGGAGGTCAGTTCCTCGATGCTGATAAAGATTTTCTCACGGTACAAGATGGCCCAAGAGATGATCTCAGCTTTTTTCATCACCTGAAGATGGTGATGAGAAAGCAAAACCAAAAAAAAAATTCTCTAAGTGAGTCGAAGCCCATTTCCACTGGACTTTATCTCCCTACTTGTGCCAAGTGGGGCAGAGCTGGGCTGAGTTTGTTTTCCATCCTCCTGTTTGTTGCAACATCTTCTTGGAGTCTTCTACTTCAAGCTGGAGAGGTCCTGAAAAATAAGGCAGCGACTGGCTGCCTTTGCCCCATATATAGCTTTGGTATCTGGGTTACTCTGTTTTGTCTGGTACATATCTGTGATACTGTCTATTTATATCCAGTTCTGTTTCCTGTCCACACTCACCAGCACCATCCTATCTCCCAGTCTCTGCAGTGGTCTGGAAGCTCAGATGTACAAACAGGCCAGAAGTTGTCAACATCTCCTGTTTTTTCATCTTGGACAGCTAGGATAAAGGCTTAGGTTGGATGAGCTTCCTCGATCAGTGAGAGCTGGAGACGGGGAGAAATGTTCCCTTGTGCTGCAACTTTGGCTAGAAGGAGCTGTGGGGCTTTCTCTGTGTTGATTTCAGCTCCAAAACCAGGATGGAGAATGTCCTCTCCAACTCCAGCCAAGAGAAGGGGTATTTTCATGGTCCTACACACCGTGGCAGCAAGCTGGCTGGCAGTCCCAGGAGAGCAGCTCTGCAGCAGGCTGGCTTGCTCCCCAGCTGTCAGCTCCCCGTGACAAAGCTGTCAGCTCCCCGTTTCCTCAGGGGCTTGGTGGCTTCAGCGTGAGCAGTGAGACTTCAGTCTCTCAGTCTCTGCAGCCTGTGGTCCTGCCACTTTGAGGTGTAGACCATGTCCATAGCAGGGCATGGTGTTTCACTCAGTGTCCTCGCTGGAGGTGATGGCACTACAAATCTCTTTCTCCAGGGAAACCCTCAACACCTTCTGGTGGTGCCCCAAGCGCCGCTTCTTCTCGTTTCTGACACTGCAGGTCTCCTTTTGCTAAGCTGAAGCATATACCTAATGTAAGCACTTACACCTCCACATCGGAGCCACCTAAAGCAAGAAGAGCTTCATATTTTGTACAGAATTGAGGTTGCAGTATCTTAGAATGTACCTTTCAAATGCAACTGCAGGATCTGCATAATTGAAACTTTTGCTCTGATCCCTCAGGCAGTTCCTGACAAATGGAGATTATAAGTGAGGGTCTGTAGTAAATGCAACTAAAAAATAGGCATCTTTAATGTTTTTGCAGTCTGTTCAAAGGAGCCTGGGTGCTGAGCACAAAAAACTCATTTGCCTTTTACCTGAAATGCCATTATGTTTATTAAATTAAGAGTGGCATTAATCCTAGAACATATCCAAATCTTTTTGTGATTTTGCATTTGTCATAACTAAAAGATCTCACTAAATATTTCTCCATACCTCTAAGTAATATTGCCCGTCATGTAATACTTATCTCAGATTTTCCTCAGTGACTTTGTATCAGAGCTGAAAAAGAGCTATCACAGAAAATAAAATGGGACTAAAATAACAGTCCTTTGTATTAAATTTAACATTTGGCTTCTGTCCCAGAATTTTCCACGTCCATATTAGAATCAGATGGTAGAGTAAGATGAAAAGATTTCCTGGATGGGTTTTATTCTTATTCTTACTAAAGGGCTGATAACAGGCTGAAGGCAAGATACTTGTTGTAGTAAAAAAATCTGCCTAGTATCAAAGGCTGGATGGACAAGCTGACATGTATTATTGTTAGGCCTCCCTGCTTGATCACAGTTCAGCATCATAAAATCATTCTGCTAGAGAACACAAAGTATAAAAATTCCAGCATGAGAGCAAAAAGCCCAGGCTGGCAGGTAGTGCTGCTTTGGGCACACTACTTTATGGTTGGTAAGACAATACAAGGGTTTGATATCAAAGAGCACGGTTGCCGACAGCACAACCTAGCTATATTTATTTTAAATTTTAGTTATTCTCAACTCTTTGCATTCATGAAAGGCGCTCTCTCATCCTGACTGACCTGGTGGAGCTGGTATCCCTTGGGATGTGACAGTGTAGAGCAGCCCCACCAGTATTGCTCAGCCTTTTCCAGGAGCTCTGCATCTTCTGCCCTGTCCCTGAACCAGCCACTTACCCCAGGTTCCTTTGGCAATCTGGAGACAGAAAGATCAAAGGGACCTAAATACTCTTCAGAAAGCAATTTTCCCTTTACTCAAAGCAGCTTTGTATAGTACTTATGTATGATTGGGCTTAAATTGTACAAACGTTTGCAGACTCTGGGTATTTTATGCAAAAACAATTACTTTTGATAAAATGAAGGAGTGGTGCTTTCTAGTGTTGCTGTTCTGCTGTAGTGGAGACGGCAAGCATGATATTGGAGCTATAAATTAGATTTTGCAGAGCAGCTCTTCTGTAGGGAGTCTGCTGCTTCAGACCACCAGGCTATAATTAGCATTTTCTTGAGGATATTTTTGCTCTGTTTTGATGCAGTATCTTCAGCAGCAAAAGTAGAGCAGTAGTTGCAGGCTGCATTGACCCTTTATCTTAGCTTGTGATCACAAAGGGTATCAAAGAACAAATATGCTTTGTAGGTATCTTCTGTTGCTTTTCTAAATGCACCTTTTTAAAGCACCTGGGATGTGGTTTGAATTTACAGGCAGAGAATCATTTCACCAGCACTGGGTGTTTACAGACCTCAACATCTGAGCTCTTACCCAGCACTCCTTTTACACTCAATGGAGAGAAATGTGCATATTTAGAGGAATAATTCATCTCATTATTTTAGACATCTTCTTTCCAGTGAGATGGATTGTATTCTAGGAGACTCTTTTTCTTTCCCAAGCGATAATTAATCCTAGTATAATTAGTTCAGTTGAGGCTATCTGTAGTTAGGTGAGATAGATCCCATACAGCATGTTGCTGAATAGCACTGTATTATCACTCTGCTATTAACACTGTATTAATCTTTTATTTTCTTTTTTTTTTTTAAATGATCAGATTGCCATAGGGAGTACACTTGTGTTTGTAAGAAATATTTGTTTCGGTCCCTAAGAGATTTTTACCACTGATAATTACAGCTACCTTAATGCTTCCTGTGAAAGCTGCTTTGGTAGTTGTATTGATCTTGTCCTCCATGAGTCAGGTTACCAGTTCGATGCTAGACATCTTCTCGGATGAAGAATGCATTCTGGGGCATGTTGGGTACTTGGGCAATGCTAAGGGACATAGGGCAGAAATCTCTGAGAGAACACGGGACTTCCTTGCGCTCCCCTGAAAACAGCTTCAAGGAGGCCAGATGAATGTGAGGGCTGTAACACATACATGCTTGTTTTCAGGAGTGTTACAACAACTGGGATGAGAGATAAGGAAGCATAATTTGTACAGTGTTGATGTCCTGTTCATATACGTTCACCTGAGCCATTCTTATGGGTTTACTCAAACAGAAGAAAAGCCCCCAGACCGATCTCCTCAAGATGAGTTTGCCATGTATGGCAGGGCACAAAGGATAAGTAACATCTTAAGAGACATAAGAATTTCCTATGAAGAGTCCTCAGCAAAAACAAAAAAAGAGTAATACCTAGTAACTAAGGAATCAAAGTTATTTCTGAGGTGTATAGGCAGAGTCACAGAACAGGAGTGATAAGGTAGTGTTGGTCCCATATTTGTCATATCATACTGGTGCAAACAAATTGATTTTCATAGGGTGATGGCTGCTGGAAACATGTTCCCCCAAACCTCTAATTGCTTTTGGAAGTCTTGACTTGGGACAGAATTCTGATATCTGGATTATTGACACCCAAAACCTCAAGGGTCTCTACTGTGTTCCACTGAGTATTAGTTTTCCTCTAAGTAATCTTCTGGTTGATTAAGTAATTCATTTTTCTAGGTGACTGTGTATTCTGTGTCTTTAATTAATGAATTCTTTCACCTCAGCTTTGCTTATTCCCTCTCTTGGCAAGGTCTTATGTTAGTATTTACAGCATTACCTAGTGAGATGTGTATGCATTTTCTTTATATTTTTTTACAGATGAAACAGAAATTGCAGCGTGTATTTTGAAGACTTCACCAACAGATCAGCAGCTGAACAAGCTTGCGAGGAGACTGGGACCCGAATGGGAGCACGTAGTTCTGTGCTTGGGTTTGTCCCATACTGACATCTATAGATGCAAAGTCAATCACCCTCACAACCTGCAGTCACAGATCGTAGCTGCATTTGTCCTGTGGAGACAGCGTTTGGGGAAAAAAGCCACAATCCAAAGTCTGCAAGCCAGTCTGATGGCAGAAGAAGTGGATCCTTCTGTGATACAGTACATGCTCGAGTGAAGCGTTGCTATTGATCGTGAGCTTTCAAGTACTTTGTTAAATTGATTAAAGAGGATTCACTGGAAATTATGTTGAAGATCTGACACCTGAAACTGGAAAAAAAAATGGGGTTGGGAAGTGTGGTTTTATTAGGCTTAAACATTCCAGTTTTCTGTGGCATCTTGTGACTTGTAATTCTTTTCATGCCAGATTAATTTTTAGCAGGCATTAAAAAATGGATCACTTTTTCCTGTTCGCTTTTGTACTATTCCAGTGGGGATATAGGGTGACACTTAAAGTCCTTGCAAGCAGGAGGCCCTGCAGTGAGTTCAGCGAGGTTTCTGGTTTCATTGTGGGAGGAACACTTGGTTTAACCTATTTTCTGGACTATGTAGGATCCTTTTTTACTGCTGTTCTGTGCTAGTTCCCTGATATCTCAGCAAGAAATGAGAATAATCACTGTTAGTAATTTAACAATTTTACAACAGTTATTGCAGGTGGCTAATTTCACATTTGTAAAAATTTTAGCACCTATGGTTTCTTGCTAGGATAGATGGCTGCCACCTTAGTCTGCCTTTGAAACTGGGTCTAAGTGGAAGTAACAGAAACCTAGTGTGCCTGTGATGGTTTCCCCAGTTATTATTTAATGTGTTTTTGGAAGGAGACAGGCACTAGGCATGTATGCCATCTCTTAGCATAGCACGGGTGGGGAGTTCTTACTAAGAATGGTAGAATATGGCGGAAAAGTGACCAGAAGATAGGCAGGAGATAGATAGAAAACAGAGCAAGAAGGGGTCTAAAAAATGAGACGGTTTTTAAGTTGTCCATGTTTGTCTCCACTAATAAACTGGGAGACAACGTGGTGCCCTCTGAGTCTTTATACTGTGCTCTGGATCCAGACAATCTTGTTTCACAGAAGTTTTACTCTTAGGTGGAGTGTCATAGGCACCTTTCTCTGACCACTGCATGCCCAACGGGTTATTAAAGCTTGCAGATCTTTTCTGGTGAACTCCCTACTGCTCTCCTTCCAGCTTGTGCCATCCACTAGGCTCATTTGCTTTCTGACAGCTTCTCTGTGCCTAATGGGGGCAGCTTCGACTCTCCTGTCCCTAGTTCTTTGCCACCTGTAATTGTACCATCAGTGATGATTAGATTTTATCCAGAAGAGCAGTAAAGCTTGGCCTCTTCTCCGCTTTCCCTCCTGTCAAGGACTTTTCCCTCCTGCTGGGAGAAACCACTGAGTTTTTTGCTGGACGGGTAAGTGGGGATCAGTCCACAGGGTGCGCATCCAGAGGCAATGGAAGCGACCGGTTGCTCTCTGAGGCCTGATGATAAGAGGCAGACTACGTTTGAATTCTTCCCGGGGCAGTTTGCTGTACAGTAAATGAGGAACAAAGTTTGGATGCAGGGTTTCCAGGTCTATTTATGAGTGAGTTCTGGTAGACTGTTTCATCTACAAAGTCTTTTCCAAGTAACTTCCCATCTTACGAGATCTGCCCTGTATAATTTAACAGCTTAACAGCCTTGTCCGAAGTCTTTATTGGAGCATGAATGAACTTTACTGCCTTTTTTTTTCTTTTTTTTAATTCTTCCTGTGCCTAGATTTTGGAAGACGTCTGGGAAATTAGGAAAGACAAAGAGATTTTAAGGACATGCTGTCTGCCTTGTTTTTCAGAAGCATGGAAACAGAAAACATATTCTGGCAGGATCAGCTCCCACAGGTCCCAAAGCAATCTGGTGGTATTTTGGTTTTAATCTTCTGTATACAGTTCTGACCTTCAGTAAGTCATCATCCTGTTATACCTCACTCAGTTCTTAACTAACCAGATCCTATTATGCCTACTTACAGAGTTTAAGGCTATCAACAAGTCCCAGTAATCAATGTAAATAAATGTAGGCCTTGGTATTTATTTATTTTTCTGTTTCATGGTGCTTTAATGCCAGCATATTCCTTTTTTGGTTGAAAGTCACCCTTGAGCAGGTGTACAGACATTTGGCAAATTCAGATGAGTGTGGCCCAGCACGGGGAGCGTGATGAGGACTCTGAAGCAATTCTGCCAGTGAGAGGGGCAGGAGCGTCGTCTGCATGTTAGGGAAGAGGGGCAAAGCAGTGTCCCTGGCAGCAGTTTGGAGGAACAAAAGCTGGAGAGGGAAGAAACTATGAGGTAGAGGAAAACATGAAACATGAAAACATGAGGTAGAGGAAGAAGCTGGCTCACAGCCACATAAACGTAAGTGTCTTGTTCTGAGCTGTCATGGACCAAGTCTTAACACAGACTGGTCTCCAAGGGAGTCGTCCCCAGTTAACCCATCCTGAAGGCAGTGCTCCAGGAAGGCAACCAGTATGGGTGACAGAGTGGTGTAATGGGCACACTCCTGGGGCCCTGATACCATCTTCTTTAGGTGAACTTTGTATTTCATGTTCCTGATTTGTTAAACCAATGTCAGGTTATCCATCACTAATGTATTTAGAGCATTTTTGATGATTACAAAACCAGCCTGGAGTAGTTATGAAGTTTCATGCCACAGAAGCCTTCCTTGCAAGCCAGGTATCCTTCTGTGGATCTGCTGTGGGCCACTGGAAATCTGATGGTTCACTTTCTCATCAGGTAATTTCTCCACAATCTTTAAACTGGGCTTTAGGTGTGCTAAATTCTGCATCCCAGCAGTAATACCAAAATGACAGGAGCCATGGCTGGGCAAGGAATTTAAAACCTGGCCTCTCATGTTGTAGAACAAAGCACCTAATTCATAATTTATAGTTACTTTCACGTTCCCAGGCCCTAAATTAATACTGTAATACTTGAGTTGCAAATATTGAAGGGAGAGGTTTACTTATTTTATGAGACAGTTTCCATTGCTGTTATTTTTAAATTCATGGAAATGTTCCTATTAGACTCTTCAGTTTTATTAGAGCTTGTTTTTGCACCACACAAATGCATGGACACATTTAACTTGACAGTAGTATTCCTTTAACCCAGTGGATTTTTCCATCCACTTAAAAATATTTTTCTTCTGTATGTAATCCTTTATTTTGCACAAGGATGCAATTAAGACTATTTAATTCTTCAGATGTATAGCAAGGCCTCTCATTCTCTCTTAGGACAGCCAAAAGGTCTTAAAATGTTTATTCTTCTCTGGCTAATTTGTGAGCGAATGTTATTTATTTACATCTCACTCATCGTCAAGCCTGTGACTTCAGTATTGTTCAGGAGTGAGGCAACTCAGGGAGTGAATTTCCCCATCCCTCCCTTCGCCCCAACTCCCTTGTGCCAGTTTGGGTGATGACAGGGGGCTTGCGCAGGGGCTCCTGTGCCCCCAGGACTGGTGCATGGAACAGGCTGAGAGCAGGGGCAGCCCCAGGCAAGGACTCTTCCCTCTTCCTTGGCTCATCGCTTGCCGGGAGTGGCCACTCAAGGCTTGGGGCTAGTGTGTGGACTTGGGGACAAAGGTGAGCCAGCACCAACTGTTCTCTCATGTTTTTGGGTTTCTTAACCAGTGTTGAAAAAACCTTTGTAGTGAAAAAGAGTATTATTACTATCTACTTACCTGTGGCAGAGTTTAGGAGCCCTGAGAGAGGAAAGCATGAAGGTGGCCCCTGCTGGATTGAAATGGATTGCTTAGTTTCTGGTCCTTGGAAAAAGTCCTTGCTGATTCTCTTCCTTGTTCTATAAAGGAGACTTTGAGATCCCATTTAACTCTCCTGAGTGGTAAGTAGGCTTTATAAAAGCTGTTTTGTAGTCTGTAAGTACAGGTAGACTCTTAGCATATCAATAGGCAAGATCTAAGAGGGCTGCTTCCCACCTGTATAAAGTAGCATGGATGACCACAAAGGAGGGATCTCCTCAGAGCAGAACAGTGTCAAGGAGGCTTCACGCTGCATTGAACAGTGGCTGGAGTGTAGAGTGAAATGAAAATGCCGTCATCTTTGAGCTGCTTCTCCCAGATGATGTGGGGGAAATTTCCATCTTGAGTCATATATTATGACAGTCATTGATCAATGGAATAAAACATTTTGCAAAAGACTGGAAAAATAAACAGTCATATTATATTCAAAGAACATAAAGGGCATGGTCATCTGATGCTAAATGTGGCCATGCTGCCAATTCTGTTTCTTACTGGAAATAAAAACAGTCTCAGAGAGCTAATCTGTTTATAAGCTTCCATATTCTCTATAGCCATGAGCTAATGTCAAGGCATAGTAGAAGTAGAGCTGATGTAAAAGCTTTCTGCACTTACAATGAATATTCAAAAGCTTTATCCAAATTTCACTAAATGAAAAGAATTTTGACTTTCAAGGTGTCTTTCTATCACCTGATAAATAGACCTAAAAATAAATCTAATGATTTATCTATTTTTGGCCTTGACACAGTGTCTTTTATAATTGATTTCCTGAGAAAAAGGAACATTTGCCGGAAAAGGAAATAATCTTTCAAAATATCTTCCCAGATTAGAAAAAAAAAAAAGAAGTATTTGGGTTTTTAGCCAACCTCACTTCTGAACCCAGCATTTTAGTTGTGGAAAGAGATAAATTGGCATTTTCCCTTTGAAGCTGTTGGGGAGAGCTGAATGATCAATAGAGCTGATAGTGGTGCGGGAAGACTCCCGGCACTCCTGCAGCAGCCACTGACTAAAACATCTGCACGTGTTCCAGATACCATTTCTGACACCGATGTCTGGTCCAAGCCCCAGCAGCACAGAGGCAAAAAGTCTCTTATTAACTTCAGTGCGCTTTGGATTAGGCCTTCTTTAATTGGAACCTGCTGAAGCGTGGTACTTTTACTACCTCCCTTTGAAAAGCAGTCTTTATGGATTTGGGGCAATAAAAAAGAAAGGTTTTTTTTTTTTGTGGGTGTAGTAAGCAGTCTAGGTTATGTGGTCCTCTTTTCACTGCCTCAAGTGCTACTTTGCACTATTCACTTCAAAGTAAGCGTCATGAGAAAGGAAAAAGAACAGAGGAGTGGAGCCATTCAGCAAAGGATATCAGTATGTTTCCCAAACCAAGAACATTTTGAGTTCTGGAATGTGAATAATCCCCTAAGAGGTGGTATTTGATGGCTCAGGAGATTGTTAATAGATTCATGGAGTTTTCCACCTCAAGATCAAGGATCCAAACCTACACTGACCCAAAAGAAATGCAACCTAGTGGCAGCCTGTGCAAAATGAACTACACATTTTTCTCTCTTCTACCTTTAAGGCTTTCATTTCTGACCTACGCAGCACCAGACCTTGCTAACGGACTTAGAAAAGGGCATAGAGGATTAAATGAGCCAAGTACCTGACCTGCCCTCTGCCCAGAAGAGGGACAAACCCCTTAGACCCTTGAAGGGCAAAGTAGGCAACATGAATTGCCATGGCCAGTGTTAATGCTCACATGGTGCACACAGAGAGGCCATCAGCTTCCCGAGATGTCACCCAGACCTCCTCCACACCGACAGCAAGCTCCTTCACAGAGAGAGGACACACAGGGACCTCCTTAACAACTCTTTCTAGCACACACTCAAAGGCTGTTTTCACTTGCTGGCTAGATATTATTCTTCTGTGTGTGCTGTCATAGCCCTTCCAGAGGAATCCATGTCTAGCATAATATTTAACTCCCCAAAGTCCTGCTTCTGCATGACAGAGTCTCTTCCCTGAACAGGTTCAGGGCAGGGTAGGATACCACCTTAGCTGGGAGCACTGCCCACATGCAGATCCCATCAGCAATGTTTCTTGTTGAAAATACATTTCCAGAGTTATTTTCTGATTAACAATGCCTTTTTTTTTTCTTTTTTTTTTCCTTCTCTTAAATTCAGGGTGAGTTTCACCCCATGATTAGGATGCTTGTGCCTGGACATTGCCCAGCTGTAAATCAGCCTGTCCCGTGGTGTGAAGCTCAGGTGCAGGCCTCAAAATTAGCCATTCTGACTTCCAAAATATGCAAACTCTTCTAGAACCTGTGATATCTGCATGTTGCTGTTCATTGTGATTTCAATCATTAGCTGTTTTATTTTTATTGGCTCTAATCTTCTGTCTTTGCACTGTTAATTTTGGTTTATCCTGAAGGGAATCATTGCAAACTAGAGTGGGGGTATTCTTTTGCACGCACACTGAACACCATTCCTTGGGAAGCAGGCACATGGAGACTCTTACTTTGATGATCATTTTGATCTTTTAAGTGATCCTTTCTTTGCCAGGAGGGTGATTCTTCCCAGTTCTCAACCCTGTGAACACCAGGAAGGGGCTGGGAGTCCTGCCACTTGGCTGAGGCTGGTCAGGATAAGCCCACAATCGCATTCGCCTTCCTCGCACCTTAACAGGAATGGCACAGTCATTGCCCTTGAAAGCCCAAAGGGCCCCCAGCAGCCCTGTGGGGGAAAAAAAAAAGGATATAAAGACATACCAACAGGAAAACAAAACTTTCAATTATCTGAGCAGGCAGACCTCAATGAAACCGCCTTTTATGAGGTAATTTTATTTTTATGGACACATTTGCTAGGCTTTATTTAAATAAGAAAGCAATTGAATAACTGGAGCATGTGGAGACTCCTGATAAGGATCCGTCTTTCAGGTTATTAAACAAACTGCATAGCAAGTGCTCAATTATTCTTCAAAATGCTTAAGCAACACCTTTTGTTCAGATTCTCATCTAGAATTACCTCCCTGTAAGTTGCCTCCCAGTAATTTCCAAGAAGCAGTGTGCGATCAGCACACACCCCTGTTCTGGATAATAAAGACTTCTGAGAAAAGTCTCAGCATTAACAAACAAGCCACGTAGGGGCCTGGAAAATCAAGCCTTCTGAAGGAATTTTATTTGCCTCGCACTGGGCTCGCTCCGTCGTCAGGTCTGATGTCTGCATGTGAAATGAGCCTCAATAATTACATATTCTTCCTGTCCATGGCTGGTCCTGACTTTGCAACATTTGAGAAACCACTTCAGGCTGCAACTTGTAGAGCGACACAGACTTGTGATGAGCAGAGTTTGACGAAGGTGTAGCGAGCCTGAGATTGCTTAATGCACACTTGGGGCTTGCTGTTTGAGCAAGTGGCCATTGCAGGGCGAGCAGGGTGGAGCACCAAAACCTCTGCAGAGCCGAGGGAGCTCTGAGGAACATGGCCATGCTTCTCAGCCATGGCACAAAGATTGGAAAGAATGTCTTGAATCTGGCTGACCAGCCTGTTGTGAATCTGAGGACTGCAATTTTTCAGCAGGCTCCATGTCACAGGTTGTTGGCTTCTCCGTTTCCATGTCAGTTTGGGGTTCTGCTCATCCAGCTCTTGGGCTCCTGGTAAAGACAGGGAAGAGCAAACGGATCAGAGAGGAACACATATGCTTGAGCATGTAGAGAACAAGAATAAAGGGATTGGGAGAGGGGGGAATGAGCTCTGGAGCACCTGGAGGGGTGGCTCCCAGCACCACCCCATCCTCAGCGGTGCCCCAGGTCCTTGCCTGCTGGCTTCTCATCCCTGCCATGAGACTGTGTGCCGGGAGATGTGTCTTCTGACGCCAGCAGATGCCACAGCAGGTGGGCTTTTTCTTTCTCTTTTTTTTTCTTTTCCCAGGCAGAGACAACCAACACATCAGATTTCACCCCGAAATCCAGCTGACGGGCTGGCTCCAGGTTTGACATGCTTTCCTAGAAGGGACATTGCTCACAGGGCACGCGGCTGCAATTTCCAAAAGCTAATCCCACGAGGCCTGCATCCTGGCGAGGTGACAAGCAATGAGTGACTGCAGCAAAGTCATCACCCGAAAGAAGCGCCAGCAGGAGCCTGGCCAAGCATGGCCGACAGCAAACACTTCTGGCCACACATGCTGCCCACCCAGCGCTGCCCAAGGGGCACATGGTCACCACTGCCTCCCCACTTGGGAGATGCGAATGCCGGGCCGTACCAGGCTGGATGATGAGCCCTGGCTTCTTCTTGCTGGCTGTTGGATCCCAGTTTTGGGATGTGTTTAACCACCCAAGCCATTGGGTGCAGCTTTGGTGGAGCTGGAGAGCATCACAAGAAGGTCAGGTTCCATCGGCTGGAGAAGCTTGCCTTCTGCCTTCAACAAGCTGGCAACCGAAATAGCTGGTTCCTTGGGAACTGAAATAAGTCAACAGAAGCATCAGCTGCTCTCAAGTGCCTTGTCTTAGAAATGCAGGTTTGCTCTCTTTAGTGTTATAATTAAAGCACCTTGAGCATGGAGAAGAGGAAAGGGTGAGTGCCAGCCTGACATGGAAGCCCATGCTCCTGCCTGCTCCTCAGGATGCCTGCCCTTTTGCTGTACACCTGAGGTGGGTCCAGCCCATGCTCATGGCCAGTCCTACTCTGTCTCCCCCACCATGGACATTCTCAGCATGGGCCAGCATGGACCCTCGGAGTGGTCCATGGTATTATGTTTGAGTCCATCTTGCTCCTTTTCACCATCCCCCAGTGCAGAGACCTCCTTGCCGGAGGGCAAAGGCGTGCAGGATACCATCAGGCTGCCTGCTTCCATTTCCCATCCACCCTGCTGGGATGCACTGGGCACAGGAGTCACCTGGATGCCTTCCTAGTAGGACTTGAAGGTGGCCAGCAGCTAGGCCAGACCAACTGTGCAGGCAACCCAGGCTTCACTGATCTTAACAACATGGAAGCTGGTGGCCGGGTGAGCTGTTTGTTCAAGTGCCCTGGAGCTCCCAGGAGCACTGCTCCGTAGCTGGGTCACACACAGTGTGGGCATGGCCAGAGTAACTGCCCCCCCCAGGCAAAGTGCTGAGGAGCCCAGCAGAGATCCAGCAACGATGAGGAGTTGGAGCTACCCATGCGGTGGTGAATGCCCCTTCCCCTGGCAAACAGCAGTGTTTTTCATTAAAAAGCCAGCATTTCTCAAATAGCGCCATTGTGTTCTCCTGCACGTGAGCATGTTGGCAAACGCTTGTGTTTTCTAACGGCCATTACAGCAACCAAGCAGGAGTGCTGCACAAAAGTAAGCCAGAAGTGCAGCTGATCAGAAGCAGCATCGAAGGGCTGCCACGTTTGCTGCTGTGTGTGAACCCTCCTGGGAACACAAGCTTGGTAAGAGAAAGAGGAAAAGATGAACAGCATCATTTAGCAGTGGATGAACTAACATGGTAGGAAAAATCCAGACCTAGTGTATAAGAGATGATCATATGGTATAACAGAATTGCTCATCTGTTAAGCATTACTAAATGCTTACTATACTAAGCATCGCCGATCTCCAGGAAATGTACCTAGGTGAAGCTGAAGATTTTTAAATCTAAAACTGATGGCATAAATCAAACCCTTCTTAGGCTCCCGCAATAAGAAGAGAAAAGGAAATTGCTTTTCAGCCCAGAAAGCATGCTCCTGGTAGCTGATAAACTGGCTGTGACTCTCCACAGAAGGCACGATGAAGAGCGAATGAGCAAATATCAGAACTATAAAGCTCCTCCAAAGGGACACAGGGAGCAGCAACAGCTGCTGCCGGAGGAATCTGGGGCCAGTGGGTAGGAAAAGGAACTGCACCCTAAGGGTAAGGGCCTGTGGGGTGCCCAGGGTGGAGTTATGTAGCATCCACAGACTTTCCTACGTCGCTATAATACCTTAACCCAGGGGCCAGAAAAGATACCCGAGGAAACAGGAAAGCATCGGTGCATTTGCACCATGCCGGCTAAAAGATGAGCTGAGGCCTTACTGAAGTCGTGGGTGAGGGGGATGATCCTGAAGCAAAGTAACCCTACGAGATGGAGACCTGACATCATCCCTTTTGGCTTTCACCTGGCCAACCATTTACCATTAGAAAGTCAGAGAAGGATGGATCCACCTAACTTTAGACACCTACTGTAGGGACACCTACATCAGGGCTGGTCCCTGACACATCCTTTTACAGTCAAGGGAGAGAAACCTGCACCTTTTGCATGTGATTCGTCTACCTTTCCATAAGTTTTTGATAGGATGAGATGAACTCACACCCCAGTGAGCATAATTGATGCCTATCTCAACTGTTGGCATGCGCATTAATTGAGATTAATCCCATCCCTCATGTCAGGTTAAATGAATCCCACCCCAAAGGTGGGAGATTTTTTGAGACAATGTGTTCCATCGGGAACCTGATGTTTCTGGCTGCCAACATGGGCAGCCCCTGCAGTACTTCTGCCACTTTGACAGCTGTGGAGGTCCTGGCAACGTGGGTTTCAGGGAGGCCTTTCAGGGGTTAACAAATGGCTCACGTACCCAATAAAAGGAAATTGAAACTTGGTAGACAAGCTTCCCTGGAAAAAGACCTACTCGGTTTGTATAAACACTTCACACACAGCAAGAGGGATTCTGGAACAAAACGCAGCCTTGTAATCCAGTTCTAGTCCTAGCTGTGTATAAACACAGAGTGGATCTCTGCTACAGAAATAGATATGTGAGACAAAGCCAACAAAGACAAGGGCGCCTAACAAAAGTGATAAGCTACCCAGCAGTAGATCATATATGTTAACCTTTAGCAAGATACATCAGTGTCTGCTTTGTGGAGCACCAGAGCAGAAATGTTCCTTTTTGTGCCTTCTAAGAAATTTGGTGGTTTGACTCCACCCCCTCACCCCACCCCCCACTCTTTGTTGCTAGAATTTTAAAAGCTTGAATTTGGAATAGTCTTGCATTTCCTCATGTCTCTGTGTCTCACCTCAGTGCCATTAAAAGTCATGACACGTAATAGAGAAACAGCTGTGCAGGAAACTTCAGGCATCTGTTTAATATTAATTGCATGTATTCCTAAAAAGTCATAGCATGTTTTTAAAATTTCACTGCACATCTGGTGCGTCATTGCTTAGGGTTTTTTTTTAAATAGTTTTTATCTGTGAGTCACTGAGAATTATCAGCCACAAGCTGGCCAGACAGCAGGGAGATGATACACAGGCAAGTAAAATGGAAGAGACATTTCTAAATAGCTTCTAAGAAACCACAGCTCTGAACAAAAATGACAAAGCAACACCGAGTGTTAGCTGCCCGTCAGCAGGCACTGAGCTATAGGGAGTCTAGGTTTAGGGAAGGAGAGCCTATCCCATTAACAAACACTGTATGATTTAAAAGATGTATCATCTTCCATGTGAATCCTGTCCCAAACTGTAAAGTAGGATTTATTTCTCAGCCAGTGGAGGAGGACTTCTCTTGCAGACACCCAAAAACCTGTAACTTGTCCTCCTCTGCTATACCTCTTGCCCACGCTGACCCCATCCTACTTGCACTTAACCATGAACTGCTTTTCCTGAAGACTTGGCAAGTCTCACGGTAAAGAAAGTGGTCTCTTGAAGATCAGGTGAATGGTGTGTTCCTCAGCCTGACAGGGCCCTGCAAAGCCTCCACCTCCAGGAGGTCTCCCACCGCTCTGTCCTGCCCTAGCCCAGGGGACCACGGAGCCACAGCCCCCCGAGGAAGGCACGGCAGCTGGTCCCACTGGTGTCCATGAGCTTCTGAAAATTATGCAAAGTCTCTGAGAAGCTTTTTCTGAATGAATGCTGGATAAAGGATTTCTGCACATTTTTCTATATGTCCATCCACTGGGAGGCACGTACTCGAAAAAAGTGTCACTATGAACAATTCCTTTTTAATTTTAGAGATCTTTTTTCAGGAACTCATCTCATATACTGCTCATGTCAGGGTGTTTCCCACTGTCAGCTGTTTGAAATGTTTGCTGAGTGGTGACAACCGGTAATAATTAAGTCAAAGGATGATTTGGGTTGTTTATTAATGCATAAAGAAAAAAAAAAGGACTACAAGACACAGAATTGGAGAAACACAGCTTTGCCAGTGTTGCAGGTGCATCCCGCAGCGAGCTCGATGTAGAGAAATGCAGCAGTGGGTCTGGGGTGCATGTGTGCCTGGGGTTCTCTGCAGGAAACGGGGGGACCCACAGGGTCTGGGCCAAGGGAAGGAGGGAGGGAAGCCACTGGTACGGCTCTCATCCCAACGTGCTGAAGCAGGCACCCACACCCATGTGTGAGAGGGTGTCTATGGCAGCAGCATTCCTCATCCCACACTTTGGAGGTAGAGAGTGAAGCCTGAAGTTTTACCTTTCTAAAGAAAAAGTTCTCTACTCAGAAGGGTTACAACTTTCTACCTTTGAGTTTCTCTGAAACCAACCTTTCGTTTCATGCCTTCCCCCAGCTCTGAGGGAACTCCTCATTTTGGGCTACACTTCACAGTTGGTTCCTATGTTTGTAATGTGGTGAACAGTCTTGAGTGCCATGGTCCTCTTTGGATGGGTGGCTTCTAGTTCGGAGATGGTGGGCTGGGTGCCGCAGCAGCTGTGGGCTCAATGTAGAACCCACTTCATACCTCTCCGCTGACCAGTAAGCAGTGGTCTTACTGTCTCCTTGAAAATTGCTTTGCATTTTTCAGATGTAGAAGACTTGCAACATCCAAGGGTGAGTGGGAAGATGTGAAGTGGGTCTTCTCCAGAAGTGCAGGGACCAAGTCTCCATTGCATGGTCACCTCCGTTTGCTTTGCTAGAACAAGGAGTACCTTCCAGTCCTTTATTTTTCCAGTCTTAAAGTGTGTGTCTCTCTGTAAAACCCACATTTAAGAGGAACTCTGGGCCACTGGGAATGCGGGAGGGTGCAAAAAGGGGGAGATTAAGCAGCAGTGCAATATATCCACGATGTGAGAGGGGAAAAAGGAAGGCTTCTCTGAGCCTCTGCCTGGGAACCCAGCGGGTGCCAGCTCTGGCAATCATTTTGAGCCGAGTGTGTTTTGTCTTGATGTTTTTACAGATATGGATGAAATTTAATTCCTGGCAGAGAGCAAATATATTATTTGTGGATAGAGTTGAAGGGGGACAATGCAGAACTGGCAGAGCATTATTTTAAATTAATTTTAGTGAACAGCTGCACTTGCAGGCTGCAAAAAAAAAAATCTCAGGGGACTCTGGGCAGAGATGGTATTTAACCTGCAGAATTGCCACAGCCCAAACACAGAGGCAAGGGTGGGTCTTCACATCCCAATTGTTCCTCCTGGCCCTCATCAGCCTCGTGCTGCTGGGGACGGACATGAAGACAAGCCCAGCTCATGCTCCTCTCATGGGACAGGGGCAAGGAGCACTACATGGCTGCCACTGGTGGTATCAGCATATACCTGCTGAGCTGTACTGGTTCAGAAGGAAAGATCCTTTAATGTGATAAGGAGCTATCAAGGCCAGAATTAAACCCAGCCAGCCATGCTAAATCTCTCTGAAAATACCTGTCATGGGCAGAAGGGCAAGCATGACCCTGGAGCCAAGATGCAGGGGTGACCCGAGATCCCCTCTGCAGCCAGGCTGGGGTGGGACACCGCAGAGCCAGGCTATGGCACTTTGCAGGGGGGCAAACTTGCATGGCTTTCTGAAATGGAGTAACTTTCCTCTCTGGCTGGTGCCCTGAGGGCACAACCCCTGGCACTCTCTGCATGCCCAACAGGCGCTGGGGAGGCTGGGTGACTGCCCCTGCTCCCAGACCCTCCCCGCTGCCACCGGAGGGGCTGTCCCGGCACATGGCAGCAATTCTTTGCCCTCAGTGGGAATGCCAGCGAGGCATCCCGACCTGCCTTGGCTCGGGCTGGGCTGGGATCACCATCCAAGACCTTTTCCTCAGTTAGCAAGAGGTGCCAGGATCCACCCCAAAATCAGCGAAGGAAACAGATGCTGCCAGGGCAATTGCAACCAGGAACAGGTTAAAGGCAGGAGAAGCACTGAAGAAACCACCCAACATGGATCTTCGGGTGTTTTTCTCCTCGCCGGCGTGTCTCACCTTAAAGCAACTTTCTCCTAGCATGACTTCACCCTGCGCTGCTCTCGCTGCTGGCACACAGCAACACGCTGCCACAGCTAAAAGCCTGTCTCCGGCGTATGCCTGGGCGCAGCGGGACAGCCAGGGACAATGGGGACAGCACGCTCAGACTGCCGGCGTCACCACGCTCCCGGCCCCCACGTGCCCGTGTGTGTGTGTGTGTGTGTGTACACACGCCGAGGATTCCCCCCGCACCGGCGTGTGTGCAAAGGGGCAGAGCTGTCATTAATTTATAGTCTGGGGCCGCTTGCCTTCCCGCAGCAATTGTTCTGGCAGCGCAGGACGACCATCGGCGGCGCTGCCAGGAGGGGGGTAAGGCTCGCAGCACACCGAGGGTGCAGAGCAGGTTGGGTGAAGTTGGGGCTGGGGAGGTATGGGGGGATTGCCAAGGTGGCCGGAGGGGGGACCCGGGCACGGTGCGAAGGCGACCGGCCAAGCCATCGCGAGAGAGAGAGAGCGAGCAGCACCCGGCGCGCAGAACAAGATCTGTTCAATTCCATCAGTCAGCACTCTCTTCCAGAAGATGACCTATTGAACATTTCCAGGAATAGCTGTGCCAAGCCTGTCGACTGTTTCTTGGAAATACACTCAAGAAAAATGGCTTCCTTCCAGTAGGGATCTGCAGAAAGCCTGGACTGGATCACAGCTGCAGCCAGACGCCGAGACGGTGATGCTGTCACAGTAGCTCTCTGGGGAGCGGGGATGCAGGGAGCCAGGGTGGAGGGGATGCATTTTCTCCCCCTTCTCCTCCTCCTTTCTCCTCAGATGAGAACAACTGGGAAGGAAGGGGTGATTTTATTTTTTTTTTTTTGTGGATCGTCTCAGCTCACTAGTATGTTTATCCTTACTTGCAGTCTCCAGCAGCATGCAGATAGGAAAACCTGCGGTGCTGCATGTGACTGGGCTGCCAGCCTGGCACACAACCTACCTGGGCTATTCCATGAACAATCACTAGCATCTGCTGCCAAGCCCAGCACAGGCCCCCACAATCATAACTCGCACCCGGCGTGGTATTCTTGGAATTCCCTTATCGCTTTATTGCTGGAATTAACACAATAACCTGAAGTTATTGCTGTGCTACTGAGGTTTGACTCCCTGCACCAACAGCTGTATAGGTAGTAGGGTGGGGAACGGGATTGAAATGTACCCTTGGGTGGCCCTGTCCTGGCTGGAGGGTCCCACCATCTCCGGTCGCCTGACAGGGAGAGGGACTGCAAGTCCCAGGCGATGGGTGGTACCTGCTGGGGCCCATCCCTATCACGCTCACCATCACCTGCACCCCTGCCATTGCCAAACCCACCTCTCTTTTCCCACCTGGAACCAATGACATACAAACCAGGGTCACACACTGACCAGAGTTGAAATTTCAAGTAATTGTCAGGAATTTACACATTTGCAATACGGCACCAGTGAGGCAGATGGCTTTTGCAAAGTAGGGGTTCGAGTCCCTCTGCACATCTCATTGGTCCCTTTCCACCACCATCCTCCGACGTGCATCTGGGTGAACAATTCCTTGTGGAAATGAACATTTCCCCACCGCCAGGTGAAGCCGGGCAGATGCTGCTCTGCCGCCTGAGAGAGACTGTAGAGGTGCCTTTTGGAGTTGCTCTGGATTGACTCCAGATCTGGATTTGCATTGGGTCCTTCCTGATGGGTTACAAATAAACCAAAGTAATGGGATCTGGCATGGCTTGGCAGACTGTTAATAGGATATAGAGTCTTTCATTTCTGGGTCATTAATTCAAACCAGCCCAGATCAGTAGTGGCCACATTTTGTTGCAGTCTAATAGCTGTATAATAACCTCTCTGAACAGAATTATGGAGTCCATCACCACAATTTATTTTAATTATAATTACTTTTGTTGGCTGTCTCAGCAAAGAAACCCAGGACTGAATGTGCCCTGAAGTGGGAGCTCCCCTGGAGAAGCGGGGGCAGGTGGTAGCTCTTTCTGGAGCAGCCAAGTGCAGCCCCCGGGGCCATTCCTCTGTCGCTGTTTACAAGGCGAAGTTCCCCGGCGTGCAGAGAGACCACCTGAGCAGTAAGCAGCTATTAAAAACTGGGCTCCAGATGTAGCTTCCAGCTTAGAAAGTCCCTGCAGCCCTTGCTTGACTTGTTGGAAGTGTAGAATCCCTCTTTAGTTGCTTACTTTCTTTTATTCTTTCCAAAGCATCTGTTACTGGCGACTCTCTGAGCCAGGACACCAGGCTGGCTGAGTCCATGTTTGACCGAACAGGGATCTTTTTTCTTTCTTTCTTTTTTTTTTTTTTTTAACATTCTTGTATTCTGAAACCCTCAAAGAGGATATTAATGATATTCAGTGCACTTGTCTCGAATCTTTGCACACTTTTACCCCTAAATTCACACATGCACTTGTATATGCTCAAGCATATCCGGCATTTGTTTGCATTTTTGGTATGGCCCAATAGTTAAAAAACCCTTTGATTTATAATTCCTTTGTGAGGAAGGAGAGCTATACCGCTTTGTTTTGCCTCATTCTGTGTCAAATCCAGTGGGCTGGCAACCATCTCCTTGCAAAAATTAACTAAAATAAGCTTTCTGTTTTCCTGGGAGGAATATTTTCTTGTTTCTTTCTGGGTGTGGTCAGAATTTTTGGCAGCACTTCGCTGAACTGAAGCGTGTGCCTGACTAATGCAGCAAACAGGCTAGTACACCATGCCGTTTGCACAGATTATTCACTTCATACCATCAGATCACATAATTTGTAAGTTGCTCTAGAGATTCCAAAGAGCCCTGGAGCTTGGTGCTAAGTCCACTCTACGTGTAGACACTTCCAACATAAGGCAGAGGGGTCTGGGAGGGGAGGGGGTAATGCTGTGAAACGCATGTATAGAATGGGAGTGATGGAAAATGCCAGCACCTGCATGTCAGGGAGTCTGTAAAGGAATTTGTCTGCAAGGGCAGCTTTTCATCAATGGGTTGCCTGCAGCAGTCATTTGTCACAGCTGACAGTTTTCACTGGATTACATCACTAGCTGTGCCGCTCCAATTCTGGCCTTTTAAAAATATTACTATTAAATTTACTGTTCTTTTAAAAGAGGGGCTGAGGTCCTTTCTTTAGTAAATGAAGGAACAGAACCGTGAGCATCTACTGGCTGACTTGCTGATGTTCTTCTGGGCGAGTCTAACTCAGCCACCATGGTGTCTGCTAGCAAAGGTTGTGTTTAGCACTTTTCCTTCTAGTTTTCCTGGTAAGGAAGGGTTTGTTGTGAGTATTAGCTTGCACCATTATATCTGAGTGGTCTCCAAGCCTTGCCCCCACCCCTGCGCCTATGTTACAAACCGTCACTGGCTGTCCATTGTGGATCTAGCCTTGAGATTAATACCTACAAGTGAGGATCAGAGAGCTGAAATGGGATGGAAGAGCAGGAGTTGGACACTGGGAACCCTCTTTTGAATGCAAGGAGATTTTTGAGACCTCTTATTCCGCACAGGGCTCCATTCTCATTGTATTAGCAATACAATGGTGTTAATGAACGGCCTTGTGACATCGAGAACTAATTTTCAAGTCCAGCTTTTTCAGATGGACAAGAGACACTCACAAACTATTTGCAATGTGCAAGCAGTTTAAACTGGACACCAAATAAAGCAGGTCACTTGCAACCACTCCAAGCATAGAGTGCCATTAGAGTAGCAACTGCAGATACCCTTTGGATAATACAGAGGTTTACATGTGGCACTATGAATTGGGATAAATCTTGGAAAAGCATAACTAGGAGCTTAGAGGAGTTTGGAAACCAGTGGTAGTAAATAAAATAAACAACTGAAAACCTATCAAAGCATGAGTGCTGCAAGGTATCTTATAGATCTTAGCTCTATTAAGTCAGTCGTCAACATTCCTGTGCCAGTGACAAAGGGACACAAGCCCTTCAATGGACAAAAAAACTTAATGGGGTTTGCAAATCTATTGCAATTTATTGTGGAGGCTGCTGTTCATTTGCCATGGTCACAGTATACAAAATTAATCTATTATAGGAAACTTTCCTAAGCAATAACAGCACAATTCTCCTGCAAAAGCATGATAAAGATAGACCAGTAGCTTAACCCATTGAGTATATGAGAGTCCTGTGCTCATTTTTGGGAAGAACATGCTGATTAAAACTGCCCACAACCCCTTTCAATACCACTGAAAGGAGCTGTAGACAGGTATTAGATTGTGTAGGACAGGAGCACTGGTACCTAAAGGCTGAGGCTGGGGATTGTGCTGGAGGATGGGCCTTGCCTTGGGGTAGCCCTGCTCCTTGTCTCTCTGCAATTCTCCAGGGCAGGTGTGATGGAGGAGGCTGTGTCTCACCCCAGCATGGGTCCAAATGGGGCAAAACAGCAGCCCTGCTCTGGGCATGTATGAGAGGTCTCTGAGCAGGGCAGCGTGAGGCAGAATGTATCTGTGAGAGTCACGCACGAAGATCATGAGATGTGACCACTCAGATGTAGATGGAGCAAGGCTGAGGCTGGACTGATGAAAATCAGCATTAGTGGCTGTCTGCCACTGTACTTCCCAATTCTTTCAGCAGCCATTTCCTAAGGGTACATGAAGATCTGCCCTGCAGGACTCTCCAGGTTTTGGTCTGGCTTAGATTTAACCCAATGGTATTGTAAGTGGGAAAAGGCTCAAGACAACCCTTGGGCTAATTTCTGAAGCAACCAACAAGAAACCTAATTATACTGACCTTGGTGACAGTGTTGGTAATTTGACCACTTATTCCCCAAGAACTGCACTGAGATCAGCAACTCGTGTCCCATGGGTGATGAAACAGCCATCCTGGGAGACAAACTTTTGGTCACCACCAACAAATCCTGGATTTCAGTCCTGAATTCTGCCATCTGGTGACATGACATTGCCAAATCCTCATGGGCGCCATGGGATTGCTCTGTACACAGTCTAAATGATGTGTAGGCATATCTAGCTAGGTCAAGAGAGGCAACCCACAAAGTGTAACTGCCGTGTCCCAAGCCTTTCTGTTGACTGTAGAACACATTACCCTTAGCATATTGATCAATCCCCATTTAGGAAAGATGTAATATGGATGTCTTCCATGTCTCCTGCCAGCTCTTGCACAAAATGTCTATTGCGTATCTCTCAAAAGATGGTGCATTTTAAGTGGAGGTAGGAGCTCTCAATGAGTTCCAGGACAGTTTGTGATCCTCCACTGATGTATACTACAAAAATGGATGGTATCATTGTTATTTGAGCACAGATGTGAAAACTGTTTCCTTATACAAGTCTGCTGGGCTAGACATTTTGATTTTTCCCACCATTTAAAGGAGGAAAACAATTCTTTTATTCTTCCTACATCCCTGATTGGAATTCAAAGCATTATCAGAGTCTTCCCTGCGGAAAACCAAAAATACTAAATTGCAAATTCTTTGTAAATGAAACCAAGGTCTCTATTTCACTCCATTTTATGTCTAGCAGTGAGCTCTTTTGTACACTGATTTCATAAGGTAATTTCATTTATGGAACTGTGCTGTCCCTACATATCTGTCAGATTTGTGTCTTCGTAGATTTGACCGGGTTGACTAGATTCTGCCATATTTGACAGGGAGGTAGAAATCTCAAAGATTCTGCAAGTCTTGGGATGACAGGCAGCTATGTAGAGGAAGGAGAGGCAAATTCATGGCCGTTCTGAGAGGAAAACTTCTGTACAGTGGAGCAATATCATTTTACCTAACATTTATAACTCTATGGAGCATAGTGTGTGCTGCCTTCTGTCCAGGTTGCGACTGAGGAACACTGAAAGCAGGTGATGCAGAGAGGGAATAAGGGTGTGAAGGGAGCGAGGAATCTAGGAGATGTTGGAAGGATTGGAACTCTGGTAGCAGGGGGGAGTCATTGAAGTTTGAAGACGGGAACTAGATTTGCTGTGGCACAAGGGGACAAAGCAGAGGGAAAGAAGGGACAGGGAATGCAAATCCCCAAAGAAGCAGCGTGTCCTCCACTTTGACACACCTGGAACAACATTTGCTTCTAATACCCATTGCACTAATCTTCCACTCCTTGTCTCTTCCCCGCTGGCAGCAACAGCTCATAGGCTCTATCAGAGAACTATCTATTCTCCTCCTGTTAGCACAGTTTGCTATTTTCCAGACGCCTCTGCCTAGTTACCATTGACAGCAAATCACCTGTACACCCTATCCTGTAGACCATGTATATATTATTTTACCCTTCTTCAGGAGACTGTGACGTTCATGAAGTCCTCTAGGTTCACATGCCGGAAAGAGATAACCTTTGTGCACTCCATCAGTGTTCTTTGCTTCTGTTAAAGAGGGTACTTCTCTCTGCACTGCTGCTCCTTTCTGGGCCACCAGAGTTTTGTCAGTACCAGCTGGTGCGAGCTGCTGTAGGGCTGCTCTCAAGACCAGACTTGCCTATGCTGCATGTGAGCCAGCAAGAACAGCCACAGGTGTGGCCGGGGCTCCATCTCCAAAACATTCCTGCCTGTGTGGTGGGGCAGAGGACAAGACCAAGGGAGCTCCAGCTGATGCCCCTTCAGAGACCTGGCTCCCACCTGGAAGCTAATCCACTAAATCCACTCCTGTTCCCAGTGCTCTTTGCTCTTCCTTTTAAGGTAGTGCCTTAATTAAAATCCCATAGTTTAGTCTGGTAGGTTACTTTTTAAGTACCGGCAACTTAAATCAGGTTTCCTAATCAAATAACACTTGGGTGGAAGGTGCTGCTGGAACACCCTGGGATCCCGTCAGAGCCAGGGGCTGCAGCGCAAATGGCAGCATCATGCCTGTTTGTGTAACGAGGGCTCGTTCTTATCTTCCCGATTTCCTTTCTCTTTCTTCTTTTCTTTTGTGGTCGGCTTGAAGTATAATTTTGAAACTCGGTTGTCTTCTGGTGCACTCACAGCAGAATTTTCGTTTGAAGTCTCTTAGAAAGAATTGCAGAGGTGTGCTAACAATAAAAAGGTGGGTTTTAAAAAACAAGCTTTGACTAAAACCAGAGAGATTCGAATGCTGTCAACGAGAACAAGAAGTGCTTCAGACCTGAGGCTCATTTCAATGTTTGCTGGCTCATATCTGATTAGGTCCAAGTCTGGAATGAGAACATGTTCTCACAGGACACTTCAGGGGCAAAACCCTGGGCAATGGCTTTAAGCTGTCACTGCGCTTCATAGCCCTTGGTGTTTTGGAGCAGCATAAGGGCCTGGGCAGATGCTGTGCTGCAATGTCTCATCCTGGCAGCCCACCCACCCACCGCACAAGGTGGCCATGGGTGGTGCTGGAGCAAGGCAGGCAGTACGGGGAGAATGTGTCCTGCTCAGGACCTTGGTGCTGAGCACCCTGTCAGGGTCTGGAGCCCCTCTGCCTCCATCTACCTTCTTCTCCTTGCTGTAGAGGAATCCGTGCTGAGGTGGCTGCTGGAGGCAACTCCTAAGCTTCCTGAAGCTGTTGCTGCCTGGTTGCTGGAGGGATGCATTACCAGAATGACTTGTTTGTGAAATTATTGAGTGGTGCGCATACGCACACATTGTACCACAAATGGGCACAGAAAATCACAGACACCCTATCTGAAAAATACATGCCTTTTTTTTTCTTTCTGATTTTCCATCCCCTGAGATTTTCATGTTTTGGGGCACAAGGAGATGGCATCTTCCCATTTCCAAATACAGACAGCCAGAATACCTGTTCCTTCCCCTCTTTTAGGCTCAAGTCTCCACCAACAGGTTTCTTGTGTTTCTCTCTTCCATTACTCACACTGGTTGAGTTGCTGCTTACTCATTCTGGAATTGCACAATCCATGCTTTTACTCACTGAAGCAGGTACCTAGCTCAGTAGGCACAACACAATGAAGTTTTTCTTTGCTTTGTTATAGATAAAGAGAGATTAAAACAAGACAGACAGAGACAACACACAAGGAGAAGGCAATAACTGCTCCCTCAGCAAACAAGACACATATATGGAGAAGGTAGGAAGTTTTCACAGACTGTCTGCTGAGATGGCTCTTTGTGTCTTGGTTGCTCACAGTCCTTCCTCCTGCTAAGCAGGGGGTGCACCTTCTGTCCCCTTAGCCCTGTGTATGGACAGACCCTACAGATCCAGGCAGAGGAACACGCTGGGCTCTGGCTGCCTGGTTTCTTACACCTGCAGTGGCTGACCCTTTCCCTGGGTTAGCTTTAGGCTGCAGCAACTTTGCAAAGCCAAAGCACTTCTCCAGAGGCCTTTTCGCTTTCAGGAGTCCTGCATCAACTTTGCAGACACCTGTACGGCCAATAATTTAGGACAGCATTTATACATGCCAGCGAAGATGGGGAGATGCCATGCACAAAGGCTTCTTATAGTGCTTACTGCCCGTTCCCACACAAGCTGGGCAAGGAGCCTGCTCGTGCTCCTCGACACCGGGAAGGGGACACAGCAGTTTTGGTATCCTTATCAAGCAAGAAGATGAAAGTTCGTGCTCCCATCCAGCTTTTGAATTGGTACAAGGAGAAAAGGTAGCTCATGGAAAAACTAACAAGCAGGTGAGCCAGGCTGGCAATCCAGCCACACCTGCCCAAGGCTGCAGGTGGCAGAGGGAAACCTGCAGTGATCCAGTGAAAACTGTCAGGACTCGATGAGAGAAAAGGATACCTTAGTAAAGCAAAATTCACCCCCCAGAGTGACCCCCCCAAAGCATGTCTTTGCAGTCAGGAGCAAACAGATGCAAGCCCCGAGATCAGCCCCAAGCCCTGCTACCGTAATAGCGTGTGGCTGTGCCCTCGCCAGTGTCATATGTTGCGGTCAGTGCTGTGCTAACACAGGGCTGATCCCGAGCTGGCTGGCACCCCTGGCACCCTGGCAGAGGAGCAGGACTCTCTCTGCACCTGCTCATCTGACACACTGAGGCTGGAGCAGGCGTGCAATCTAATACACCTGTTCTCTTGTTCCAATGCTGCCTTTTAATTTACTTTCCCTCCCGACTCTGCTTTCACCCAGTCTGGGCCGGTTTGTGTCTCAGCATGCTTTTAGCAAAGTGCCAGTGGTTGTGCCTATGGAGGTAGCAGGGGCCAAGAGGAGGGTCAAATGGCCACCTGAGTATTTGGGAACAAAGCCCCTGTTGGCTGTCTTATAGCTTACTTGTGGGGTGGTCTCTAGACTTTTCTATACAGTGGTTCCCACCACATCCAGTGAATCCATATTGATTAAAACTAGACACAGAAGAGGGTGAGGATCACATCCGCTGCCTCATGGGCTTGCTGATCTTTGGGAGAGTCTTGAAATGGACACTGCATTTGAGTCACATGGGAGTCCCAAGCTGGTGCAGCAAGCCGTGCCTTAGGGAAGGAGCTGGAGAACGCATTAGGTGTAACTGCTCAAACAAGAATCCTGTATTCATTCCCAAAACCTGCTGGCTGTACGGAGAACAGGAATGTTTGCTATTACACTCGACAATTATCCTCTCAGATAACACCATCAGTTATGCAAAAATTGCAATTTCTTTTTTTTCCCTTTAGGAAATGGGTAAAAATGGATGCTTTCACCAGGCAAGCTCCTCTACTTAAAGCTAGTGCTTGCAAGGCAAAGCAGGCTGCAGCCCGAAGCAGCAGCCCGCTCCTGGCCCCAAAACAGCCCTGCTGCCTCTTCCCCCAGCAAGGACGGGGAGCAGTGTTCCAACACTGAGCTTTTCTCAAGCTGTGGGTGCCATCCTGCCTTTGTCCTGCCCAGCCCACAGGCAGGCTGTTGACTGTTGGCAAGCAGCAGGAGCATCCTTATCCCTCTCAGGAAGCCTGAGCCCAAGTCCATTTTGGAGCTTCAACAGCTCCAACCCCACCTGCGACCACAGGGATGCTCAGGCATCCTCCACCCCTTTCCCAAGAGCTAAAGCTCCTTCCACTCCTGTACACAACATCATTTATAAGCTCTGCCCGTTAGTCAGTGAGGGTATGCACCTCTTATGGTTGCACATGTGGTTTTCCACTGAGCGTGTTGTGGCTCTGGCTACCCTCTGCAGCAGATCTGCACACCAGAAGCACTCAGAGAAGTGTTTGATGCTATAAACTTGCCATGTGTACTAATTCAGAGATCATCTTTACCGTCTATCCCCATCTTGTATGATACGATGAGAAGTGTCTAACTCCTTCCTAGACCAGCTGCAGCCCTAAATCAGGACTGCTGTGTTAGGAGGAGCAGGATAAGAGTTGTGAGGTGGTATTTCTAGGACCAGTGTCCCCTGAAGCACAGGTCCTGCCTGCACAGGACTTGTTTGGAAGAGTATGGGAGCTGCCATTAATACACTTTCCAAAAAGCTACACTCAGCCCTGTCCTATGGGGTGGGAGGCAGCAGCCCCCACCAGGTAGCAGAGGGGGCCCAGCGAATGGTGGAAGGTGCTTGGGGTGGTTGTTCCTGCAAGGACTCATGCCCCACTCATTGCAAAAGTCATTCCTCTGTGTAGAGGGGTCACCTGAGCACCATGTGGCACTTGGGGTGTCTCAGGGTGGTCACCCTGTGAGGTTCATGCACCATGGGCCAGCTGGAGAGCCTGGGGATGTGAACATGATGGGACGTTTTGCCCTTTTTCCTCTTGGGCATGTGTCCTCCTGATAAGACCAGGAATGGCACCAAACCTATCCCCTGGTACACTCTCAATGCTGATAATTCATCAAAAGCTGAATGGTGTCACAATGGCATGCATTCCTGAATATTTCCTCTTTTTAATTTGTACTGACTGTGAGAATTGTTCAGTTTTTGGCAACTCAATGAACTAGGTAGCACTGATGACAGTGACCCTAATGATGTTTTTATTCCAGGTTGGCCAGTCGATGCCAAAAACAGCATGCAGGTTTTCACCAACTGGCAGACAGTTGGTGAACTGTGAAGCTCCAGTGAAATTTTTAGCACAGCTTCAGTCTCATTGGCTTTACATGAGAGCAAAAAGAGACCAAAAATAGTTCTAGAACCAGCTCTTTAAAGGTGTGCAAATGTCCAATAGCTTTAAAATCTGTGTAAGTGGTGGGCATCTAAATGCCTTTAATTTTCATTGGTTTCAAAAGCGACGACACACCTGAAATCCTTAAGAAATGCAGGCTTTCCTGATATAATTACATCTCTTATGGCATTGATTTTTCTTTTTCTTTACATGTTTATGTCAGTAAAAGCTTTTGGAGGGGCAGAGTTCCTTAGTTTAGCCAGTCCTATAGTGAAACAGTCCATTTTTAGCACTTTGATATCAGTATAACTATGCCCAGTCTTCAGGGGTTTTGCTGCAATTATCAGCTTAAGATTGGTCCTTGAAAATCTCTGTCCCCGGGACGCAACTCTGAATCTTGTGCTCGGGTGTTTCTCCTGCTTTAACAGGTGGATAGAAAGAAAAGTCGAAAATCCATCAAGAGTACACAGACATAAAAATAGTAAGAGCATGAGTAAGGGTAAACTCTCGGGTTCCCAGGTGCCCAAGTGACATTTGAAAACGGCCCTTAAGCTCAGCAGTGGATCTGGAGCTAAACTGAAAGGTCTGAAACAACCTGACAGTGGAACCTCTGCAGCCCACAGAGGTAAGGCTGCAGTATTGATGGCCCGAAACTGGTGTGGTTCAGGAAGGGCAGCTCGCTCTGAGCTATGACAAATCACCAAGACAGGTAATCTAGTAAAAAATTTCCTTTAAGTCGTAACTTATTTACAGTGCTGTTACTGCACAGCCATATCTAATCCTCTTACAAAAGATTCTGCGAAACACAAGAGATGTTGAACCTAGTCATGCCCGAGGTAAATTCAAAGAAAGAGTCTTAATTTTTTTGTTGTCAGCATAACGTGCGATAACGCCTCCAGTCAGGAGCCTGGGAAGGAGGGGCCCAGGGGGAGGATGAGTAATTGCAAGGAGAGGTGGAAGAAGGGCGTTGGGAGGTGCAGGCATTGCCCGTCCCTGCCGCCCCACAGCCTGGCAGGTGGGGCAGGCTCCATGGAACTCCACCGTGGGCGTTTAAAACAAACTTAGTAAAAAATAACCCAGGAGACTCATCACACATTAGCCAAAGTAATAAAAACCTCTGTAACTTTCTGGTCCCTTCAGGTTACCAAGTCAGCTGAGCCTGGAAGAGGGCTGGGTAACTCTGATGGCTTTTCATTGTTAAGCCCCCTGAGCAGCTGAACTGCAGAACCATTTCCAGAGCTGCAAGGCAGGGAAGTGGTGGCCAAAGAGGGTGCTTTGGTCATGCAGGGGCAGCTAACCTGAGGCAGAAAGGAGAAACACGACCTGGAGGAGAAGCCACAACCTGGAGGAGTAAAAGCGAGCCTAAAATACCACCGGTCCTTAATTCCCCCCCCCCATACAGACCTCTGGAGCACAGCTGGAGTGCCGGATATCTGAAGGGGGTTTCTTCCCTTACCATGTAGGTCTGGGCTGGTCAGATGCCCCCACAGCACCTGACATCTCCAACCCACCAGAGTTGCTCTAGCTTATGGCTTCACCCAAGCTGGAGGGAGAAGAGAGCACGTTACCAAGCTGTAGCTCGTTTGATCAATGTTGCTGGCGAGGGCTGGGGCATTCCCAGCAAGGCAAAAATCCAGGTCCCCAGGGCCCATCACTGAGCACAGCACTGGGGAATGCAAAGCAAATAAATTGTGTGTCAAGTTTTATTTCTAACCACGGCGTGCAAGGGTTTTTTAACATCCAAGGATTTGGTCTATGTATCAAACACATTTAGGCAGGTAGAGGGCATTGCTTCACGTTTGGATTTCACTTCAAGGAAATGGAAATGCAAAATCTGATGGACTGAAACACACGTGAACATGTGAATCTCTGTGTGAAGAAAAGGCAAAGTCTGTAGGGAAAAATTAGTGATGTGAAGTCACCTAACAGGGCTAGAAACCCTAAATGTGTCTAAGAACATATAGCTCTTCCCCCCAGCAGCACCTTCTAATCCTCCCCCAAGGCTTGCAGGTCAGGTCTGTCCCCTCTAGCACAGCTGCCCCTCTGCTGAGGTTGTAATGAGCTCCGCCAGGCAGTTTTACAACAGTCTGAGAGAGCACTTTCATGTGTAAAATCACATGGAGACCCTTCATTTCCATGGGATAAAGAAAGCTTAGGATAGATAATGATTTCTGCCGTTAGTTGTTTGGATGCTTTTTGATTATTTGATTATGTGTGCTCTTTCCAGCCCTCTGTGGTGCAGAGTTCATTATTTTACTTCCTTGCACTGAGGTACAGCCTTGTGGAGTAAACGCTCTGATAATACCAATTAAATTCTAGTAGGAGTAAGTTTCCTTGATGGTAAAATTAATGGCCACATTATGGAGCAAATGTGAAACAACGGCATGTAATAGAATTATTTTGGATTAGTGCTGCTACAACTGACAGCAGATAGCCAAGCACTTTCGCCATCCCAAATTACAAAGGTTAGCTGTCTTTGATTACAAAGCACAGGGTATGAAATGAAAAACAATACCTACTGTTATTAGCTTTTGGAGAACAAATATGTTGGGGGAGGGGAGGCACCATAATTTTGATCTTAATTTTTCTTGCACAAATAGTTTCTAGAATTTCTATCAGCATTCACCAGCTCGGGAAAATGCAAATGAAACTATTTAACAGACATTTGTCTCCTCGGTTTCCCAATTCTCTGTCTGTGTGTTTGTATGTGTGTAGGAGAGGACGTGCGAGTGCCCATTTTCTCCTCACAGTTATATTTCATGTATATTCATTTGGAGTAAACATTTTTCAAATGCAGTGAAGTGCACAAATCAGGTTTTGTTAAAAGCAGCTGTGGATAAATGTTGCAGTTTTTGGAAGATGGAGAAATTAACTGCGCTTTTCAAAATGTATGATAATAAGGTTTTAAAAATCTCTGTTTTGTGTACGATGGAAAGGTTACAAACACTCAGCTGTGTCTGTCTGCAGTGCCTGTGGGGAAATGAAAATTAATGGTATTTAGCATTCATTTGAAAATGCATTTAGCAAAATCAAATGAGTGATACAAGGATTGGAAAGACTGAATGCAAAGCCTGAGTCTGTTGCAAAAGCTGTCTTCCAACTTCTGCAGGAAACACTGAGGGAGTGATTAATGTTCTCATTGTTATAATAAAGCTACAGAAATATCTGCCCAGAAGTGTCCAAAGTGTTATGGGTTTGCTTTTCTTAATTATGGCAAGGCATGTGTCCAGCATGTTTGGCCCTGTCAAGGGAAAGGTCCAATCAATGCTTACACCTGGGAAAACGACTCACATTTAGTGATGGGAGACAATGGTACTCCTGTGCTTTCTTTCACATGTGGGCAATGATTGGTTCTAATGGAACAACCTGGTTACCTTAAATTGCCCCATTTGGGGGAGAAGGGGGTGAACAGCATGCCGCATGGAAAATCTCAGTGCTGATTTTAGGTCAGACACTGTAACGTGGCCACTGTCACTGGAACATTAGGTGCCTGGGGTGCCTTGCTTGTCACCACCCCTGCAAGCTCCAGAAGCAGCCCCCTGGCCCTGGCAGCCTGGGTGTGTGCAGAAGCAGGAGTTGGCCTGCTTGCCTGGAGAAAAGGCTTATGAGCTTTGCAAGACTTGAAGAAGGTGTCAGGTTTAGAGTTGTGAAATCTTTCCAGTGCACTCAGGAAGTTGCTTAAACATTGGAATAATCCCTTATTTCCTTTCGAGTCCTTGGGAACTGGTATTTTCTCCTTTTCATTCTGGGTGGAAATGCTCTCTATTAGACAAATCAGTCTGCTGGAAACCCTCTTCCCCTCTATTAGGTGCCAGCAATTAAGTACCTCTCGTCGCATGTCAGATGTGTGCACCGGGAACATGGAGCTGCAAAGCTGGAGTTCCCATGTCAGCCTGAGCAGACCACATGGCCTCTGTATGTTATCCCTAGTCTGCAGGATAAGTATTGGAATAAGTGTTTGTCTTGTTTGTTTAGATTATGAATAAATAATAGCCTTTAGCCTGTAACCACCCCCCCAGATATAGGCTCTTCACTTAAAAGCTTCTGTTTTTCCTGTGGTGGCATCATATTAGATTTTTTAACCCACTGACTAGACTGAAGGCTTCCTCCACACAGCCTGGAAGAGAAGAAGATAACGACATAGGTCATGGCCCATGTTAAATCAAAGAGAAACCGGGGTATACAGCTCCAAACTTAATTCCAGATTCTGTTAAATCAAAATGGCCCCACTGTATGATCCCTAATACTTGATGATATTTGACTACAACAGTTCAGCATAGTTTCCCATGTCATCTGTTACAGTTATAACACTCGTGTAATTTTTGAACAATAGTGATAGGGTGTGATTTGGCAGTTTGAACCTCAGGAAGCCATATATTTTCCCGTGACACAATATTATCTAATATAATGGCTATCTTGGATTGCAGCAGCTCTGAAAGCTACTATAGAGGCTATGATTTAAGGCAAATAATCCATTTATTGCTTATTAGACATGAAGCAATAACATTTCTGACATTCCACCACCCTGCTGCTACCACAGTCTCTCCTGAAGCAGAGGGAGCATGCCACTTGAATTTAAGGTTCTTTGCTGGCATTTTTAGAAGAGGACTTTCCGATGGTGACTGTGCTCTGGATAGCTGGGTCCCCACACGCCATGGCTTGGCACGGGGGCTTCTGCCCAAATGCATCTCCTCTGCTCCCCTGCTTTGCCTGCTGTAGTGAAAGGAGGTGCTACATGGTTCTCCCCAAACTCAGCCATGCTGGGAGGCAGCGGAGAAAGGGATGTGGGGCTGAGAAGTGGGTGGTAGGCAGCTCACGGCTGGCTGCCTGGCGCGCTGGCAGGAGAGCATCCTCTGGGATGTGCAATTTGAGTCACAATGTGGTTGTTAGGACCGGCATAGAGAACAACTGGTCTGGAAGGCACCACCATGTCTGGTAGAAAGCCCATTTCAGGGACAGATGCAGTCTGTAGTGTTGATAGTCCTTCTGCCCTCAGTAATTGAATTACAGTTGTTGTTTACTGTGGAAAACCTTCAGACGTGTCCTATGACTGCTATTAGAAATTAATTGAGGATTTTAAAATCCTGTCTTTGACGCTGTTTCTTTATAATTTGCCATTTTTCTTCCTGCATTTCTGAAGAAATCTTTCCATTTGATTTCCCCTCATTTCGTTACCTTTAATTTAATGAATATTATGTCCCTCTTATGCAAAGCCAAATTATTTCCGTGAATTGGGCATTTGATTGTTTCTTATGTGGAGAAAGAATCCAAATGTGAGACAACTGACCAGCTAACACACTCTGCCATGTGCTGTTGTGGGACACATTCTGCTTTCATTTACACTGACATAAATTGAGTTGTTTTATGACACCCAGTCACAGTATTCTGTATTTACATCAGATGTGAGGTCTGTTATTCTCTGAACATAATGTCAAAGAAATAGGCTTTTGAAGGAAATATTCTTTCTTTTTAAACAAAAAATTAATTTGAAAATCATTTTGGAATTTAAAAAATATTTTATGTACTTAGCAGCACTTTAGCTTGATGTGCTTTCTTATTCTATATTCACAATGTCCTTATGTTAGCTGCCAGTGCAGCCTCTTGCCTGTTACCATGATCTTCTCCCAGCACATAAATTGTTCAGGATCTGATTTTCCTTTGAGTTTTACCCCTCAGATTTCCATTCACAGAGCCACACAGGGCGTACATTTAAAATACTATAAAAGGTATTAATAATGCCTGAATCTGCAAAGCAGAGCCCAGAAAGAGAAAGGATAGAAAAGCAAAATATAATTTTCCCTGTTGAAATTTAAGCAGCACAACGAGATTAATTCTCCAGCTCTTGCGGAAAGCGTCATGGGATCTTTAAAGACCACAGACAAACCGGGCCAAGGTCTTTAAGTCCCTTCAAGAGTAATGCTCCCTTCACACCGTATAAACCATATAAAAGAATCACCGAGGGAAAGCCTTCCAACAATTTAAACAGCTGTGCAGCACGTAACCTGACGCCGGGAGGGTTTATGTGTCCGTGCACACAGCGCATCCTCCTCATCGGTGCCGAACATTGTGCAACCTGTTCCTGCCAAAGACAGATGGACGTGTGTCACCGACGGCACGCACCGGGCACCGGCGTGGCGGGGACGTCACGCTGGTGGCAGCTGAGCGGGGAGAAGGCATCGCCTCGTTACCGCAGCCTCGTTTGAGCAGATGTTTGTGACTGCCCAGGCTGCTGCAGATGCGTTTAATGAGACTAACTCCCCAAATGGGAGCTCTTCAAGAGAAATGTATTAATGATTGTTTGTGTTCTCCCCTTAACGAGATGCATTGTCTGCTCAGGACTGAAATAGAGACACACCAGCCCAGGCAGCCCCAGCACCCACTGATGGCAGTGAACTCTTTCTCTGAAGGACTCTTTGTTGGCCAAGTGAAATGCCATGAGTCAAGCTGTTGTCCTTCCTCACCCCTGCACCAGGGCTGGACCCTGCCACAGAGGTCCTTGTATCTCCTGGGACGTGGGCTCTCCTTGCCTCTGCAAGACAGACATGAGAAACAGAAGCTTTTCCAGAGCATACAAGGGAAGCAGGGGTTTCCTCCTGCCACAGGCATGTGTCCTTGCTCCCTGAGGACTACGGGCTCCCTTGGCTGAGAGGGGAATTAATAGTTGTAGGCAATGCAGATGCAACTCAGTAGGTTTTACTGACAAATGACCAACCTGAGCCCAATCTTCAGAGAGAAAGGGAAAGCCTATAATGTCGTCATGAATGCAAAAAAAAAATGGCATTGTCAGATTGACGTGAAAATCACAGCGAAATTGCACATCTCCAGATCAAAGGAAGGAAAGTGAGAGCAGAGAGAAATAAGCCCAGCAGCAGGGAAGAGGCAATGTCAAGGGAGTTCATCAATGCACCTACAGCTTGAAGAGCTTACATCAGCCCTAGAGAGTCAGTTCCTTGGATGCAAGTGTTCCCTCTCACAGTAACTGGGCCAAGAGCTTGCACATCAGAGGGAATGCAGTCTTAATTAACAGACAGGGGTTAATTCAAAGAAAATGACAGTAGCTGAATATTAAATAATTAGAGACAACTATATAATAAGATCCACAAAGAGAAAATAAAACACCGGAAAGTGACACGCTTCTGGTAAGCATTGAAAAATAAGATAAGCAGGTTAGTTTTAAAAGTGTTAGAATTGAAATTTTAAAAGAAATCCCTAGAAACTCGCTTCCTCAAACCAGTTATGTAGTGTCAGAAGATATGCTTAGGGCTGGAAAAAGGGGAACCAGACGAGGCAGAGAAATGCCAAGTGGCAAGATTTAAGAGGTAATTTGAGCCAGTCCTTCAGCATTTGGAAATCTGACCCTACTGAGAGCAATAAACAGGATTATAAATAATGGTAGGTGATAAATTAGCAGGAAATCAGAAGGATCAACATAGGCTTGAAAGGAATATAGCCAAAAAAAATAGTAAAGATAAAAAGATGTTTTCTTGAGAAGTGATAGTCACAGGAAAGAATCCACAAGGCTGTGAGAGCACCAGGGACCAAAGAAAACAACAAAAGGAAGACAAGGGTATTTTTCAGAAGTAACTTGCTTTCAGTGCAAGTCTTTACTACTGGTGATACTGCTCCTGTTCCTAAGTTGAGATGAAGTTGCTGAGGAAATATTACTACTGAGATGTTGGAGCAAACTTAAAAAGTTGTCTGTTGCTACCTTCAGATAGTATATCCAGGACTGGAAAGGTGCTCCTGTTCTTGGGAAGACTGATGGGCTGAAAGAAAACAAACGTTTTCTGTGCCTGAGGACTTCAAGTGGCAAACTCATCCAGTATTTACCCATGCACAAGGAAAGATCTGGCAATGGTCTCTAATTGACATATTTGTACCTCAGAACTGGTTGATAGTGTCATTGAAGCTAGAGCAGAGAGATGGTTAGGAGCAGAATAAGTTGTTTGGATTTCTATAGGGATCTAGGCAGGTCTCAATCCCAAGCAGCGAAATAGTGAAAAAGTGAGAGAGAGAGCATTAGCATGAGCTGAGCACCGTGCAGGAGGCGGAAAGCAGCGGGTAGGGCCGAAAAGTTATTTTCATTATAACAAAATGGTGAAAGGCAGAAGATCCTGTCCTGGTGCCTGTATGTCAATGTTTTGAAAATCAGACTGAATTGTCAGATAACAAAATTATGGGTGATTTAAAGAAGGAAGCAGGGAAAGATTAATTAAACACATGACATTCTTGGCAGATGCTCGCCTAATCCTTTTTTAAAAGCTCCAGCGATGGAGACTTCACTGCCCTCCTTTGCCACTCCTCTCCAGTGCTGCACAGTCCTTACTATGGCAGAAATTTTCCTGATGAGTAACCTGTCTTCTTTGTCTGATGCCTGACATTTCTCTTTATTGAACCCACAACAGACACCAAGAAGAGCTTTTTCCTTTCCTATGACTTATCTTTTGCATATTTTAAGAATTATTTTTATGTTTAGTGATTTACGTGTGTCTAAGGACTCATCATGAGATATTTAAAGTCTCGTCATCTCTCACTGGAGACTCCTCCATACTGAGCCAAATTCCTCTGACCTTTCTCACTACCAACTCCTAGAGGATAAATCCTTCTTGAATCACTGAGACCGAAATGGGACACCAGCTTTCCAGCACCACATACAGCAAAAGAATTACATCACATTTCATGGACTGGTCATTTTTATTCATCATAACACAGCTGTTGCCAATTTTGTGTCTGAATTATTGATGAGTAGTGAATTTGCAGACTACTATACCCCCCAAGCTGCCATACCCTGCATTAATCGATCATTCCCCTCCCATGTTTCTGGACTTTGCTATTCCTATTGAACTATTAAAACTTTTAATTTATCCCTTTTCAGTTCCACCCAATTTCTTCCAAGCCATTTCTTCAGTTTGTCAAGATCATTCTACCTTCCCAACTTGTCCTCTGTCATCACTGCAGCTTCTCCCAATTTAGTCATTCATGCGATTAAAAAGCATATGTCCGCTCTCTCATGGAAGTAACTGTTGAAAACCTTGAATAGTGCTGGACGCAGTACAGAC
Source organism: Scolopax mira (assembly GCA_004320125.1). Taxonomy (NCBI): domain Eukaryota; kingdom Metazoa; phylum Chordata; class Aves; order Charadriiformes; family Scolopacidae; genus Scolopax; species Scolopax mira. The sequence continues at coordinate 148,415 of BJBW01001371.1, forward strand.
ACTGCTGAACCTCAGCAGATACTTTTTTGCAAATTTGAGAATGAGCTGTTGATCACTGTTCTCTGAGTACACGGCTTTAACCAGTTATGGTACTTCCTAACATTTATCTACTTTTTTTTAAGGTCCTTATTTATGGGAATATCATGCAAGGCGTGTTGAAAGCCTTAATAAACTAAAGTTATGTGTCATTAACTTCCTCATTCTAACCAACAAGACCTGTTGTCCTGCCACAGAGAATAAATTATACGTTTGACATGACAGATCCTTGTTAGGTTTCATTCATCTTGTTTTTATCTTCCAGATGCCCTGAATTCTTTGATTTCTTGTTCCAGCATTTTTCTATGAACTGAAGAAAAGCTGATTGCCTTGTAATTCCCCTGTTCCCTTATAGTGATGAGAACTATGCTGACCTTTTTTTTAGGCTCATGATTTATCTAAGTTTGCTTCTGACACTCAGGTCTAGCCATCCTCCTCACTGAGATAGATCATGCTTTTGACCTTACTGTAATGTTCAGGGACTCTCCACTTTCCCTCAATCGTTTCTCTCTTACATTTATTTTTCATGTTTATCTTGCCTGCAAGATCTCTGAGTATTTTGAGGACTGCTTTCTTAAGCCCATTCTCTTTATTTTTCTCTTTTCTCTTCCTGCTTTTTCTAAGGGTTATAGGATATATCATATCATGGTGACACTTGTACAGGTCGCCTTCACTTCAGCGTTCTTATACAATATCAAATGAAGAAGATCCTCTCTTCTAGTTACTTTCTCTACCCTCTGCATTAACCATGATGCTCGTGACACATCACAAGATCTTGTAGACTGTCTCTACCCTGCTATTTTTCTCTTTTAGCTAATGCCTGTGTAGGAGTTAATCTCATTAAGAGCAAGTCTCGTGTTTTGGGTGGTTCTATTAGTTACTGAGAAAAAGTTGCATTCATCTAATCTTCCTGCTATTGCAAAATCCTGCTGTGCTCACGCCTGTATAAATCTTCTCCTTTTCTATTTACTCTGCAATTTGATGTCTGTGAAAGTATAAGGGAGATCTGGATTGTTTATGTTAGGTAGAAGATGTGGGTAGTTCTTTCTTCCTTCTAATAATAGGTCACTGATGTGAAAGACAAGAAATTCGAGACGGATAAAAGGAAGCCTTTTCTTCTGTGGACTTATAATACGACCTTTCATTGCCATGGGAACTCTTTTTAGCTGAGATGTAAGATTCAAAAAACCACATGGGGCATGGATGCAGATAGACTACATTTCCAGATAGCATGTGTATGGAAAAAAACAGTGTCAAAGAAAGATGCTAAATCTCATTCTCCAAAACTCATGCCAGCCTCTAAAGATAAAGTGTCAGAGTGAGTCATGAGGTACTAAAGCGGCTTACCCTCCCAAGATAAGCAATTTTATGTAGGAGCTAAGGAGGCTTTCTGAGCCCCAAACTCAACCATGTGTGGCACATTTCTGACCACCTGTGGTATCAGACCAATGCAGTTGGGCTGTTCCTCCCAAACTCAGCACAGCTGCTTTTACCTCTACACCCACTTACAGCTCTTACACCTTCCCCTGAAGCATTTGCTCCCAAAATTTGTGGAAAACATGATAAAGTTTCCAGGCTGAATCAGAGCAGGAGCTGTTTTCCTGCTCCTAAACTTCAATAACTTTCTGGCAGCAGTTTCCAAACTTCTTTACTTACAATCCCACTTCCCGTGTCACTCATCTACTTCTGTTTGCCCTTCCGGACTTGTGAGCCCTTCTGCAGAATCTGCTGCTTTACGGCATCATGTGCTCCCCACATTCCCTTCCTCTGCATCCACATCTTTCCTGCACTCCCACCTCCCACTACCACTCACATCCCTCCCCTCTCTGCAGCTCTCTGGCTGCTCCCTTCCTCCGTTCCTCTCCTGCACCTCCTCCCTACAGATGCTGACATGCTTCCTTCATTTCTGCTTGCTTGAGGTACCCCTTTGCACCTCAAAAAGTCTTGCTGCATTTTCAAAGTCCTTCCAGACTCCTCTTTGTGCGAGTCCCACATCCCTGAGCGTGCGCTCCCAAACTGTCCGACTCCACTTTGTCATCAGGTTATGTCACGAGTGACAAAATTTGCTTGTGATGGTTCTCAGATTTCAAGGGGTGAAGAAGCCCATATCAGAGAAAGCTGGGAATTTCCTAACTTGCTTTATTAGAGAAAATTGCAGGGAATGAATAAGCAAGGTGGGACATGGCCCGTTAAATTTGATCATTTGTTAGGAATGGCACTGCAGTGTAAGGAGCCCATAAAGCATATACATAAGAGCAGTAAAAAGCAAAGGGCTGCAGCTTCCTAAAGGAAACTTAATAAAGATTGAAAGTAAATGATAAGGGTGTTAAGGTAGGATTGTTCTCAGTAGAGTCTTCATCTTTTTTGAAAAAAAAAACCAAAGCCAAACAACGAGCTTTTTGTTCCACAATAAGTGACTCATATCTGTAGGACCAGATCTTGGTGCAAGTGGTTGCTTTCTAAGCAGGACAACGCTGGATGCGGGGGCAGGAGTGGTGTCTATAAATTCCATTGCTCCTACCCCCTCACTAGGTCCACCTCTGCACAGATTAACAATTTGTTTTCAGGAAAAGGAAGGAATGGTATTATTTATAAAATAGTATAGAGAAAGAAAGCTTGTAATACATTTAAAAAATGCTTTTGCTGGCTCCAGTCTTGAAGAAGAGATTTTTCCTGACTTAGAAACACCTACGATGGCAACAAAGACAAATCTCCTAGAAAATTACTGGAAAAAATGTGTAAGAAAAAGTCTGACTAATTTCCAAAGTAATTTTCTAGGAGATTTGTCTTCATTTTCATCGAAGGTGTTTCTAAGAAAGAGTCTGATTAATTTCCAAAGTTAAGACTGCCCTTGTTTAGACAGAAAATCATGTTTGCCATGTTTCCACTCTGGTGATTTACATTTTTCACTTTGGGCGTAGGCCAGAGGGATCTACAGCTTGAGAAAGGATCTTCCATCTTCCTAGGAAGTTAAATCATTGGCACTGCTTCAGCTTTTGTGTATAAAGGAGATTAACATCATATTGACGTATAAGGTTGAACGAACCACAAAACAGATGTTTGGATAGTCAACTGAACACTGAACCCAATGGAAAAATTCCATTTTGATCAGTTTGAGGTAGGCCTAGTCATCTTGTGGCTGTGCGGGATACTAAAATCTGGACTTTATAAATGAAACACTCATTAAAAAAAATTCCTGGAGAAATACAACTGCTTCAGGCTTCTCATTTTATTTTTTTAAACTGCAATAATCTCTGGCATGGATGGTCTAGCCCAAGTGGAATACATTAACATTAGTTATTCTAATAATTACAGATGTTCAGATGATAGCCATCTCTTAATCACAGCTGGTCCCCATCTAAAATACTCCTGGTGCCTTGATGTTATCATTTCAGTGACTTTCACAGAGATTTCTCCGGGGCCGAGGGTGGAGGGCCAATGGAGAGGTGTCTCATCGCTGCATGTTTACTTCTCTTCCAAGGAGCACTGTGAGGGATCTCAGTTAAAGCAGTGGATAAGAACCAGGATACACATGACCACTCTTTATTAAGGCAGGCCTGGACTGCTCATCCCCGCAGCACAATGCCTTTGGGTCGTTACAGCCAAGCAGCATAATTAGCTGCTGCTGCTGCAGATCTGATTTCCCTTTCTTAGGCTCGCTGTGCTTTATTGGCTTTTCAGTCAGGTATTCTAATTCTTACCATCTTTATGGTATATGGCAAACTTCCATCCTTTCCATGCTAGTCTCTTTACCAAGCAGTAGCAATGAAAATCTCCTTGTTTTTTTCTTACCTGAAAGGGGATTAGAGCACTGACTTTTTTTTTTTAATCTCACTTATGGGGCAAAGGGGAGAGGATTGCCCCTCTACCACGTTATTAAAGCCTTTGTTTTAAGCAAGCTTATTATTACTCACTTTCTCTAACATCAGGAGTTCATTTATTGGACCAGCGAAGAGCAGCACTGAGGCAAGGAGCCGTGTGGTGTGCATTGATCCTCACATGCTGTAAACTTTAGACACTTGGGTCCAGCGCTTGCTTGGAGCCCAGCAAGGGTGCCACTACATCTACCATTCTTTCAGCCAGATTTAGTCAGGTAAGTGGTGAGAAACAGAGAACCAACAAGTGTCGGTTTTCTTTACCAAGAATTTTTCGAATATGCGGTTCTACAAATACCAGCATGTCTCAGGTCACATCACAGGCAGATTGTGTTTGCTATGGGAAGCCTGGAGGAGAATCTGACCTTCAGTCATGACTAAACTGGGTAACAGAAAAAGCCTAAATTAAGACTCTTAAAAGGAGCAAGAGAGGTGGGTTGGTTGTGTGGGGTTTTTTTCTGTAATTTGACCCGACAGTATCTATATAAGCAGAGGAAACACATGATACAAGTTGCAATTTTCTATTAAGCCTCTGAGTGTTAGCACCAGCATAAAAAGAAACGATGCCTTTGAAGTACCTCAATAGACTGAGATACTTATTTAGACAAGGAATGTGGGTTGCAAGATGGGGAGCTGGTCAAAAGTGAGTCTGCCTCTTCCGACAGTGCTGCCTCCAAAGTTCTGCTTTAATTGAGGATATTAATTTGAGGTCTTTCCTTCAGCTGCAAAATTTGCAGATATGTTGACTCTCATTGATCTCTGAGGTACTCTTAGGCTCACACCAGGAAATACTCTTAGGCTTAGACCAGAGACAAAGGTGGATCCTGCGTGTGCAGAATCCTCTATGAATATTATTTACTTTTCTTCCTTCTGTTACTCCCTTTAGGTCAAGATTCACCTCCTCTGACTTCAGATGATTTAGATTATGCCATCTGCTGCATCCAATAGAAGGGGAGAGATACCAACTGTAGAGTGTATGCAATTCGCGTCACTTATTATGTTTCATTTCTCACCACCCTAAATGCAGCCTCTGTAAGTGACTTGCCCTCTTCACTGATTTAGACATAGACTTCATAGGCCCATGAAACTGATTAGATGGCTTAAAGTAAATTTGATCAAGGAACACGCTAGTGACTGTGATGACTTTGGTCAGAGCGCTAAAAAGGAGAGAAACACTGTCCATGGCATCCAAGGTACCCAAAGGAAAGCTCAGGCTATAAACCTCATACAGGAATTTAATTTTTGCCTTTCCCCCTCCTTTTGTATTCTTCTCCATTGAGCTCTGCCAAATTTTACTCTTTATATTTCATTTCCCTCTTAATTTTCTGAAATAAATACCTGACACTGGGCTGGAGACATGCCATGGTTTCATGATAAGTGAGCCCTGCTTAAACAACTCGTTTCATCATCATCTAATTTTGGTTTCTACTGTCATTTTTGTCCTTCTCAAACTCTTCAAACTCTTTAGCAAGCATGCATGTTATCCCAGCAAATATTTATTTTAGGTCCTAACTGGAAAAGCTCCTTTCAATTCCAGGGATATTTTGAAAGTCTGGAGGTGAGTCTGGGCATGTCTACCTAGATGGGCCCAGACAAGTTCACTCATCTGCCATGCTCTGAGCTTATCAAATGGAAGACAGTTCTGGTCTGGAAACCATTGAACCATGTTTCTGAAGCTCTATGCCCAAGTTAACATGCCCTGCATGTTAACAGACCACATCTGTCTGCACCCGTATGCATAGACATGCCTTATGCATGTAAAGAAAGCACTTAATTTTGTTTTTCTCCTCATTGTTTATTTCTCCTGATGCACAAACACATGTGTGTACAAATACATGTGTGCACACCCTCCCACTTTATATACGGGGGCTCAAGTGGCACCAAAATATCACAGGCATTATTTCTTTACAAACAGCGAATACCCCCTTTTTGAGTGAAAAAGCAACTGAAAACAGCCTGTATCATCTCTTTGTGAAATATTATGCTGGCAGATAAACTAGATGACCTAACTATGCGTTCCATCTCTAATTTATGATTTGCGATGTAGGTGAAATTAGTGGAAAGCCTAGCACTTGTAAACTCTTTACTCCAGGCAATACACTCCAGAAGGAATTAACAAAAGAGAAGCACTAGTTAAAGGCAATCTTTTCCAGCTACATCTGCATTTAAAGTTCCCTCTGCGAACTCACATACTGTATTGAAATGAGCAAAGGGAATAGGGATCCTGAATTTACCCATGTGCAAACAGCATCTTGCTATGCAGATGCAGACTATGGCCTGAAACCAACTAACATGGTTTTTTTTACAGCCCTTGCTGCCTGCCCCCAGACCCTTGAAGGAATTCTAGCTGGTGCAGACTTCCTCCTAGAGCATTAGCAAAAAGCAAGCTGGAGCAGCAGTCTCATGCCACCTTCAAATAACGTTCCCCTGGCCCCAAATGCAGAGACAGTCCCCCTGACGCTGGTGTCTGCATGCCTCTCCTCCCCGACCAGCTGTGATTAATGGCCCTTGGAAGAACCCAGGTGTTCTGGGTGCCTGATGCTCATGACCGTGGACAGCTGTTTTGTGGAACACAATTGGGATGGAAAAAGCCTTGTATTCTTTTCCTCCTTTTCTCACACTAGTGGAAAAAGAGCCTTCAGTAGTGCTTGAGAAATTACTTTTGCAAACAGTGCTCTCATAGACCGTGGAGGGCGCATACTGATATATGAAGTGGATGCCTATGGATATATTTCTGTGTTTTTGGCTAAACAAATGTAATGGATACCTTCATTACTAAAAGTCTACTCCAATAGCCAGCGGCGTATTTACCCACTTGTGTTTGCAGTGATCACTGAATCGTTTCCCCATCTTGCAACGTTTAAACAAGCATTTCTCTGTTCGTGCTGGTGGAGGTGCCTCTGTTTCTAAGGACTTGTCTACAAGGGGAGGCTAGCGTGCATTAAGATACAGTGCTCTTGAGGTATCAGCACTTGTTAGGAAGGCTATAGGATAGAAAATGTGACATTGTGGCTGGTGGAATGGCTTGTTTAGCTAAATCTGGTCTAACTGTGGATAATGCCTTATTCAGATGGCAATTCTGGTCACCTGGCAGATGTTCATAAGTTCACATAGCTTTTGAATAATTATTCCACTGCTTCTCAACCCATTTTTAAGGCATGATTTCCACTCTTTCCAGTCACTGTTTTTCTTGGCCTTTTTCCAGATGTGAGTGATTTGATAAAATCCCTGTTCAAATGTAGAGTTTCTGTCGCTGTAATCACTTTTGGCAGCTTGCCCAACAAGATAAGCTGATCCCCAAATATTAAAAAGATTGGACTGATATGAAGCTTTACTCCATCATCCTTGAAAAACAAACAATACTCATCTCTCCATGAAGGGCCATTCTTGGAAAAAGAGATCTGATTTTTAACACAGAAAGCTGAGGGCAATAAGAGCAGCCTTGCTTAATTTCTCTTCATAATGTCAGTGATGCCGTGACTCTGTATTTTTAAACCAAAATATCCCTCTAAGGCATTGGTAGGTCTTATAAGTACTTCTATACAAAGACAGAGATTGAGTAGACGTATACTGGTATTTGTACGTCATTCCAGCATTCTTTGGCACTGTTATTAGTATCTGCAACATCCAGACTTTCCTTTCCAAAGCTGCTGCCTTCCTGAATGTGCACGTAAAAAGGCTAAAAAACAGCCTTAGGCTCATACTTACTCAGCAGTGTTATGCTGGAAATTCACTGGGCTTTAATGGTCATACTGAAATTGATGATAAAGAATCAGGCAGACCTCCATTTTAACTATTTCACATAATGACATAAACATTCAGGCTGCAAGGGACCTCAGGAGGTCTCTAGTCTGCACAAAGCAGTGTTAGGTCTGAGATTTAATCAGGTTGCTCAAAGTTTCATCCATCTGGGACCTTAAAACCTCCAAGAATGGAGTCTGTACAGCCTCTCTGAGCAACCACTGCTTGACTATTCTGACGGAGGAAAAGTTTCTCCTTACATTCAGTCTCTGCCTTGGACTCAGTCATGAGTTCCCTTCTGACTCAAGCCAGTTTCCTGATACATGTGCTTGTTTTCCTAGGATGGTTTTGTGCTTGGAAGAGCTTGTCAATAAAGACTTGCCACTTTTCCTGAGCTTTTTCACCCTTCAGAGCTGGCTCTATGGGATCCAACCTGCCAATTGTCTGAAGAAACTGAAATCTCTGCTCTCCTGAAGTCTATGGATTGTAGTCTGCTACTAGTCTTCCTCGCTCTTTTTGGTATCTTTAGGTCCACCCTTTCAGAATCTCTATCACCAAGCCTGTCATTGATTATCACTCCCCCAAATCAGTGTGAGTGCTTTATGAATAGCAGGTCCAGGGGGTGTGTGTATGATCCCAGGTTGGCTTACCTAGTACCTGTGTCAAGCAGTTGGCCCTGACATCTTCCAGAAATCTCCTGGCTTGCCTGCAACCCTCTCTAGTGTTCTTTCAGCATATACTAGGGAAGTTAAAAATCTGTCATAAGAGGCAGAGTATGTCATCCAGAATTATCTTCAAGTTGTTTAAAGATGGCTTCATTTTCTTCCTCACCCCAGGTAAGTGGTCACTAAGCTCCCATCAGAGTATTACTGATTACTCACTCCTGTCCTGACTCACAAGCTCTCACCCAGCATACTATCTGGCCCATTGAGGATCTCGATATATCAGAGCTGCTCCTCTTGTCTCCCTGCCTGTGTTTCCTGGTATCTGCCCCTCACAACACTCCAGTGTTGTGTCTCAACATGTCCCAGTTACTCCAATGATGTTGTAGTTCCTCTTCACCAACCAGATTGGTGGGACAGGCAAGAAAGCATTGGCACATCTGCAGTGGTAGCACTTGCTCTCAGGGAAGCAGGGAGCTGAGATCCCCATGGGGGATATCAGGTGGAGGTTTTGCATTTCCAGTGCGAGCCTGGAGAACCCAAAAGAGATTGCCAACAGGGACAGCTCAACCTCAGCATGCCAAGAGACACTGGTAGGACTCTAGCATCTCCAACATGGGAGTCCCTCAGGAAGATGAAGCCTTCTCCAGACCCTGGGCCATTCACAGAGCCTGCCAGGGCTGCTGACAGCTTGTAAAACTCCAGTGAAAGGAATCAGAAGGGCTAGAGGTAGTAAAGAGAAAGAGTCAAAAGCTAGCTTGAAGAGCAACCTGCCTTCCTTTGAAGTGGAGTAATACAAGTCATCACAAAAGTTGCATCTCGCAGCCCTGAGGGCATTTCTAGCTCACAAGGTAAAAACATGAGAAAAATTCAAACTCGTGAGATAGAAAAGGAGAAAATTAATGTATAAAGTAATTTGTGATTTTTTTTAAACTTTATGGCATTTATTTTACACACTTCTCCATCAGTAATAGAAATGCTGTCAATGCCTCCCAGCAATATGGAATTTCCTTCTCATGAACCCCTTCCCTGACCTCTGTCTTCAGTGAAATGAAATGGCCTGAAATCAAGCAAGCAATTCCAGTAATTATCTGTCACTTACAGTGCCTCTTTCCTGCACAGCATACCAGTGCCCTATCAGCTTTATCCTACAACTGGGAAAGGAGAGTGCATTAAGCAGTTGCTCTGGGTCTCATGAGAACTGGAGGGTAAGTGTCCTGTCTTTCTGGCCAGCCCTTGTCCTTCAGGCCATGCTGCTTCCATCAATTATTTGGTAGTGAAATCATGGCACTGGTATGCCTAAGTCCTCTACAGTCTTCACTTTTTTTAGCTGCTGTAAATACCAAACCATTATCCTGGTTATCTTAGCTGAGATGGTGGACAAAGACAAGCGCTTAGAGGGAAAGAAAATAACAGGGGTATATAGTGTGGCTTCAAAAAATCACGTAATGACAGGATGTGGAGAAACTCAAAGACAAAAATATCAGGAGGAATGACAAGAATGGTGCCACAGTAAAGAGTGGCTAAAATGCAGGGAGCAGAGTGAAGCCCTAAAAAGTCGGGCTTGGAGAGAACTAATATAACATCTCACAAGAGTTTGTGTGCCGCGCACTAGAGTGATTAAATGACAGCAGTGTTGCCCTGACATAAGAAAAGGAGGACAAAGGACAGGTGGGAGTATTGGGGCGTATCTCACCCTTACTCATCTTTGCAAGTGTTTTTCACAGTTTATGGTGATGTCCTACTAAAGAGATCAGCATAAACTGCATGATGGTGCTTCAGACACACACATGACAGTTGTCTGAGGAGTGAGCGCTGCTGCCCTTTGCTCTCACCCATATTATGCTCATTACTAGCTTCTTCAAGTAAATAAGCTCTGAATCAGAGGAGACAGATTGCATGGGAGAATCTTGACCTCTGTTATCAGTCTATCTCTTGTCCAAAACCCACAAGAGTCTGGGGTCTGTAGTGGGAACTTACACCTAAAATTAGAAAACCTGTGACAAAAATAGAACTCTCTTTCTTTTAATAGCCTGGTTTTATTTTAAGATACCCTTCAGGGAATGCCCCACTGAAATGTGGTCTGAAGCCAATTCTTTGTCTTATTTGTGTGGATGATTTAGTGGACCGTTTTTTATTTTTAAGTAATGGGCGATCATTAAAAAAATGATTGCACAAAAAATTAACTGACATGTTCTGAAGCTAGTGGGCAAAGCAGAGTGCTCAGGCCACTAGCAGTGCCACTCTCCAGTGCCCACAGTGACAGCAGGTCACACCACATCCATACAGTGCTGGACTGAGATTACATGCCCCGTGTCAAAAAGTACCCACTGCTGTATCAAGGAAACCTTGGGAGGGGATGATGTTACACTGAAGGCTAGGTAGATCCTGGACTGCTGAGGATTTATTTCCCACATTCTGACTAGAGCAAGTCTAAGGGTTAAATAATAATGCTCTTTGTTTAAATGAATCTGATATGCTTTAATGGATTTTTTTCAGCTCCTCTGTTATGGAAGTTGCGGTGTATTACTGAGCCTTCATGTCCCAAATTTACACAAATGCAATTCTATCCATGAGCCGAGACATAAAATGGCAAAACATAAGCCTCAAGAGCAGCAGGCTTAGGAAAATATACCATTTACAACCCCTGCCGTGAAGTACTTTCAAAGGCCTAATTTTAGACGTACACACTGAAATCAAATAGCAAAGGGATCAGTGGGGTGAGGAATGGAGGATTTTTTATTCAAGTGTCAGTTATAATTAACCTAGAGCACGATGATATTTTTTTGTCCCAGGGCATTCGTGGTGGCATGTAACACCATCCTCGGAAGCTGGCAGGACATCCTGAGAAAGATGTTCCTTGCCTTGGGCAACAAAACCACCAAACTTTTCTGCTGATGCTTGTCCGTGAAGGCTTGCTTTGGTGTCTGTTCCATCAAGGGCTGGCCTCAGGCATGAGCAGTTCAAGCAGCTTCTCTTGGTCCTTCCCACCATCCTCCTCATTGCTGCAAGGCTACCCCAGGGGCATGTTCCTGCACCACCGCCCATACCATCATCTTCCTTTTTCATATTGCATAATTGTAAATCCCCTGTGCTCAGAAAGGAGCAAGCACTCTCAGGGTGTGAAGGGAGCAGAAGCTCCAAGTGCTTGGGTTCCAGGAGGCTCAGAGAAATTAGGAGGCAGTGTCAGTCCTCTCCCACAGGAGTGGCTTCACCACCCACATCCCTGGTCCTCCCAGAGTCCGGCTGTGGGATCCCACATACTGACGCTGTGCTCACGCCTGAACTGTTGTGCTTCTCCTTGTTTTCGTATTTTGTTTTTCTTCTCTCTTCCCCTTCTTCCGAATGGGGGTGGCAGCTGTCCATGAGACACAGTGGAACTCCTTCAGCAGGAAGGGGAGTTGTCAGACAGGCACACTGCGTGGGTCTTTTTCTCTACTTCTCCCGTAGGCTCTTCCCAGAGTCAAACCATTTTGCTGTGTTTTGCCAATATACTGCCTAGTGAGACAGCATCAAGCCTACAGTTATGCCACAGCAACACATAAATAAAGCCTGAGGCCAAGAGCTTCAAAATCTGAAACCCACACTTTGGCTCATGGCATAACTCTATGCAAAAAAATGGGAGGATCCCGATTCCTCACTCCACTTTGGCGGTTTTCTGCTATTTTAACGCTCAATTTCCATGTAATGAGGCTGTAATAAAAGAAGCGTAACGGAGTAGAATGATGCACAGCAGGCGGAGGGAGGCCTCATTTACAAGGAGTGCCAGAAAACTCCCTTTGAGATCCCCAGAGCTCAGAGGTGCTCACCACTGCCTTGCCATGTCCAGAAACCTGCTCCTGAGCAGAGGACAACCCTGTTTCCTCCAGGGTCCTGTGCTGCCACCTCTCAAACTGAATTCCCCAGGACAGGACACACCTTGCCATTGCCACTGCTTCTTGGAAAAGGACCCCATTTCTCACTCAGTCTTACTTCTCCAGACTGTGTTCAAGATCCCAGGCCTGAACAGCAAAAAACCTTGGTGACCATTTTGGGTAGCTGAAATCAAAGTTTGGAGATTATTTCACGTTTCACTCCCTACCCATTTATTTACCTACCATCAGCTGAGGTAGGTAAGATCTGTATCTTCCTCTTTTTAAACCATTGCTGGAGAAGCTTTGGCAAGACTAAACAGTCTCACATGTCTAGCTGGACAAAGTGGGGTTTGTCTGACCAAATGTGGACATCTCTAGTGTGGAAGTCAACAGCCAACACCAGGATCTGCACTCCCTTTATAGCTGATGAGGGTTTTAAGTGAATTTCCAGGCTACAGTCATTGCATACTACAGCAATGTCTCAAGAAGACCAGACGAATCACACTTTCTCAAACATGATTTCCTCCAGTAGCTCTCAGATGTGGATATCTGCACCAGAGGAGTCTAAAATAGGCGAGATAAACTCTATCTTTAATGACACTTTCCATACTTCAGTAAGCTTCCAACAGTTATTAACTGCATTTGAAGCACAGTGCCATGTCCCAGTTTCCTGGAAAATGTTTAAATCACAGACAGAAGCTCCTTCTCATACAAATTGCATGTGCAATACATAACAAATTCCTGCTCCCAGCCAGAACCTGGGTTTACTGAATGCAGCTACATGATTGCATTTTGCTTGTCGAGACATGAGAGCAACAAATCTCTCCTAGGTGATAATGGTGTTTGGAAACCCAGCCACCTCCTGGCTTCATCTTCTAAGAGTTACAGTGACAATGGGGTTTTGAATGGACCTTAAAAAAAAGTAATGAACATAAGATGGGAATGTCACAGCAGCTTGTAGATCAGTTTTTGTGCAATTTAAGAAATATTGTCATGGTCTGCTTCAGACTTCTGACAATATTGCTGTGGTGGATGGTAGCAGTCAGTCAGCACAGACCTATATAAATCCAGCATGTGCAGATGCCCTCACTTGTGCCGTGAGAAGGAATAGTTAAATATTTTCTAATGTAAAGATAGCCAAAGCCATTGACCAAGGAAATGGTTAACCATCACTGCAAAGTCAAAGCAGAAGCTCAGACATCACCCAAAATTCAGATTCTCTGAAAACTGAGCATGTGCCCAAGATGCATCAGTCATATCACAAGTAAATGAGGACTGATGTTTTCATGTCCTGCAAAAAAAGTGTGCCTCTTGGAAGAGTTGTCTTGGAAATGGTGAGCAAGGAAACTGCCAGATCTTTTTACTGTGTTCATAGAAACATATTTTGTGTAAAATACTGCATTCTTTGTAAATAATCAGTACAATCCCAGAGAGCTAGTAATTGACTTCTGTAATCAATTCTCCTTACAAACTCCAAACATTGGCTAGCCTCTCCATCCAAGGCGTATTGATATATTGTCCAGGAGCCTAAGTAATTAACGGCAAGGTAGATTTTTGTGGTTTGCACTGAAAAAGGCAGAACTGTCAGTACCTTAATAATGCAATGACCAGGACAACTTTTTATTTGGTGACTCACTGTTGAAAGACTGTTCTGTATGCTCCTTACCCCTCTGCTTAGTTTGGACACACTGTACTCAGGGATGCTACCAAAATCAATATTGTAGATAAGATTATCAACTTGGCTAGAGTCAAGGAGATGCTGCAGGGAAATAAAAAACAGTAATTTGAAAGTGCATGGCATAAGGAGTACCCTATTCATTTCCAAGCAATTAGCCACCCGTAAGAAAAACTAAAATGTCCATGGCAGATGTCAAAGAAAGTGTACTGAGACACCTTCCCTCTTAATAGATTTGAAAACATTCTCCATGCAAAATGACATAATGGAGTCGGAAAAGGGCCACTTAAATGGTTAAAGTGGTTTATGGTGCAGCTATAAAGCAACACTAAAGGTATTAGGGAGTAAGATACTCTGTAGCAGCCCTAGTATATCAGCTGGGGATGCTGGCAAGTACCAGAAATGGGCCACTGGGGACTGTACATTTTCCCTACACAGTGTTTCCATTGCCACTGTCCACACTATTTCCCTCTCAGGGAAAGGGAAAAGAAATCAGGGAGAAATTGATTATGGGGTACAAGAATGAAGAAAAGGGAGAGGAGTGGGAGTCCGAGAGTGAAAAACAGATAAACATGGTACCAGAGGGAGACCCTGAACAAAGCAGCCAGCAGTGCCCTGGAGGGAGGCTGGGCAGCAGTGCATCCTGCAATGATAACACCAGAGACTTTTTTACTACACTTTTATGGTTTTTAAAAATAGTCCTTGAACTGAGAAGAAACAGCATGGGTCAAATTTGGGGGGTTGGGATGTGTCCTTTCCTGCTTCAAAACGGTGTCTCTTCCTGACTGTCCCTCAGAAGGATTGGCATGGGTTGAGAATCCCACAGGAGACTCAAACAAGTCATCTAGGAGCCAAATGTGTGATTGTTCCCAGCAGGGAGAACAGGGTCTTCAGTGAAAGGCGCCACCATCTCCAGCATCCAGTACCACGGCGAGGCTGGCATGGAGCCCTCCTTTTTCTCCACCATTTCTCTCAGATCTTGGTCTCCCATCCAATAGGGTTTCAGTGCCCTAAATTGTAATATTCTCCCTCAGTGCCCTAAAATGTGCTTTCCTAAAAGGCTGCAATGCCAGGCGGTCTTCGTGCTCAGTGCTGATTCAGTTGGCTTTGCAGGGAGAGTTATACTTTGGGAAACAGAGCAACTGACCCACCCCAAAGTAAACCAGCATTCAGAAGGGAGAGACAAGGTGTGAGAACCTGACAGGAAACCACACGGGCTGCCTGTGTCATTCCCCATAATACGCAGGTCAGTGACTGAGATCCCGCAGGAGCTTTTCAGGCTCAGAAAACACTCTTCAATCACAGCTGAGCTGCGAAAGGTCAAAGCGTTTGACTGAAGAACTGGCAGAGATTTACTATGAAGTGCCTCTTTGTTTAAAGAGCTTAAAAGGGGGAAGTTTAGTAAAGTCCAATAAATAAACTCCGGCAATCTGGTTTGAACAAGTCTCTTATCGACGGTTTCAGAAAAGAGAGGGAAAGCAGTAAGTCTGGGGCTGAGGCAGCGGTGGCAGCAGGTGTCCTGGGAGCTGCACCTGCCCCAGCAGCGCCCGGGCTCCTCTCCAGTTGATTTATCTTTCCATTTGATCACAGAAAGGAATAAAAAAAAATAGTGAATTTACTTTAATTCACTTTATTACAATGAAGACTTGTTCTTTTATCAAGAGCGACAGTCTGGCTTCTTGTCTCCATATGTGAGCATCCCCCTCCGAGGTACACAAGGATCAGTGTCTGTCCTGACTGCTGTAACAGAGCTTCTACTAGCAAGAGATAGTTATTCAGGAAATAATAAATAATTTATTACAGCATATAAATGCTTTCAGGAGATGGAAATACTAGCTACGGAAGTGCTCTCTGCTCAAATGGGAAAAGACACACGTTCAGTGGCTGGAAGATGTAACCATATAAAATCAAGTAAGACATAAAATTTAGATTTTGAGCAACAAGGCTGTTTAACAGTGGACCAGACTGCCATGAGCATGGTGAAGTTCTCGTCTCTTGATGTCTTTGTATCAGTGCAAAGCTTTGAAAGGGGCATGCTTTAATGAAGTGCTAACTGAAGAACCTCCCAAAAATGATTGGCAGGCCAGAGTGAAAGTGTTTGTGATGGTCTGGGGGACAAATATAGGCAACTGCTAGTTTCCTTGGCTTTCAAGTCACTCTGTGACTCTCATCTATAATACAATTCACCAGCTTATTCCTTTGAAATCGATATAGCATTCAATAACCCCATATATACAATATTGTGTCCTAAACATATTTTTAATAAAGTTAAGTCCCAAGTAATCTTTTCTAATACCTAAGGGTCTTTAAAGGCTTTACAACCCTTACCTCAGCCCTTAACTTGACAGGTCTTTAAAGGCTATACAACCCTTAATTCAGCTCTTGACCATCTATCTTCTAGTTATTTCAGGACCAGCAGAGGTTATACAGAAAGAGTCAGAAGCTTTGCAGGCCAGTATGTCAAGCAGGGAAACTGCAGTCTAGATGTGATCTCCACCTCTCAGCCCATTACAGGGCACATCAGTTCTCTCTGAACCTGTCCTGGGGCTGGGTTCTTGACCCAAAAAGCCAACCACATCCTGGGCTGTATCAAAAGGAATGTGGCCAGCAGATAGAGGGAGGTGATTCTGCCCCTCTATTCTGCTCTGGAGAGACCCCACCTGGAATACTGCCTCCAGCTCGGGAACAAGGACATGGACCTGTTGGAGCAAGTCCAGAGGACGGTTCAAAGATGATCAGAGGGTTGGAGCACCTCTCCTCTGAGGACAGCCTGAGAGAGTTGGGCTATTCAGCCAGGAGAAGAGAAGGCTCCAGGGAGACCTTATAGCAGCCTTTTGGTACTTAAAGGGGGCCTACAGGAGAAATGGAGAGGGACTCTTTTTCAGGGAGTGTAGTGATAGAATGAAGAGTGAATGTTTTAAACTGAAAGAGGGCAGACTTAGATTAGATATTAGGAAGAAATTCTTTACTGTGAGGGCGGTGAGGTATTGGAACAGGTTGCCCAGAGAAGCTGTGGATGCCCCATCCCTGGAGGTGTTCAAGGCCAGGCTGGATGGGGCTTTGAGCAACCTGCTCTAGTGGGAGGTGTCCCTGCCCACGGCAGGGGGGTTGGAACCAGGTACATTCCAACCCAAACCATTCTATGTTTCTATGATCTTGTCCTGTCCATGCCAGGACAGCATCAAATTATTTGAAATAAGGTAATTTTAATTCTGTTTAATTTGATTTTTTTCTTTCTACTTATATTTGTATTTTAGATTTATTTTCCTACACACAGACTGATCTCACTGGTTGGTAGCTATTAAAATATGTTGGTTTGTTACTAAAAGTAGCTCATAACTACAACTGGTATTTCCTTTTTGGTAGCCAAGGTGATATACTATACACATGTTAAATACATAGCTTAAAAATACAACTCCGGTACTGCATGAACAAGAAAAGTTTTAATTGGAACATGCTACACATACACAACAAAATAATACCTTAAACAAAGAAAGCATTATTTATAGAAGATTAATTGAACTAATGGTTTCTGATCAGCATGTTCTTCAACATTTTTGAACTAATAGATGTCACCATCTCACACCTCATTTTTATAAGTGAATTGAAAGCAGAAACCTGGCTTTTTTTTCTTTTTTTCAAATCCCAGCTGGTTTCTCAAATTCTATTACATTATTGAAGTAGCTATTGAATTGAACACATCTGATAGGAAGAAAATATCCTTCCAGCAGAAGAGACTACAGATTGCCAAAAAGAAATTTAATGCTTTAGTAAATTCTGTTTCCAGAGCTCAGCTAGTGATTTCATAAGTAAATTGACTTCTACGTAAATTTCATTTAAGCAAATATATACTGGCAAAATAATATTCCTTGTATAACCTAAAGGTATTTAGTAGCATAAGATCAGGAGTTAATATAGGCCATGATGATTCTTTAAATGCATTTAAACTCAGCCCATTAAAGTGCATTTATTTTTAATATGGAAAATAAAAAATTTATTTTATTTTTTTATTTAGACTTCTGTCAGCTCAGTGCTTGCTGCTGTCTTCAGAGACCCTTAGGACTCTGAGAAGCTTTTGTCTGTCTGTTCCTGCAATGATCCTATGCAAACTTCTCAGCCTCATCATAACCTTGTGACTGACTTCTGCACTTGGATCACCTAAGGACAACTAAACAAATGCAAGCTGAGCAAGATAGGAATATCTCTCAGGCTTCCAAGCCCATAGAAGTTCAGTCTCATAGATTCAGGGAGTTACACTTTTTCGGCTACTATACTTCTGATATTTTTTTTGTTCCTGTGCTGATTTTCTGGACTTCTTTTTCCTCTTCTTACCATGCTAACTCTTTTCATGGAGGATTTTGGAGCGTTTTTCTTCTTTCCTGAGGTATGCAACAGCTAGGCTTGCCCCCCACAACCTTCAACATTTGTGTTCAAGGTATTGCCCTGAAAAATACCTTTTGTCTTTAAAACATCACACCAGTCATTCAGTTCCATAAATATATGCACAGTTTGATTTACCTCTACATTATAAAGGCATATTGCCAATGAAAAAGCATGGAGCTGAAAGACACATAGATAAATGAATATATATAGGTATATACTTTTTAAAAGTACATAAGTATGTACATATAGACAAACACAATTTGTGCAAGATCAGCCAAAAATGTGCTAAATGCAGGAAAGGATTAAATAAATTGCTATAAGAAAATTGACATCTGGAGACTTTTCTTCAGACTCAGTATGAAGCAAGGAAAGATCCTTATTTTTGAAACAGTGTTTAGCTTACGTGTTTATTTTTTTCCATGACATTTTACAGGATTAATTATTTGCTTTACTGACATTTTCTAATATCTTTGGTGCTTTTTACATCCTCCTGCTGTGCTCCATCACGAACCCAGTGCCTGGAAAAAGGTTTATTTTTTTTTCTATTCTCCATTTCAATGGTATAATTAGTGGTTTTCTGTGCGTGAGGGCCAGCACATGTATATATGTGCATTCGTGTATATTTTATATCCACAAATGCATGTGTGTGTATATATATGCATGTGTATATATATATACACACACATACACGTACATATTGAATGTTGTTTGTCATTACAAATACTCTACAATTGAAAATTAACAGCAAAATAGTAATTATGTATAAGTTTTACATTTCTGAACAGAGGAACTATGGTAAGAGCTTGAGAAAATATTCCCATTGGGAAGATGAACCACACTGAGATGAGCTCTTACAGGCATGCCTGCATAGCAACCAACTCCAACAAGGAGCCCTCCTTCTCCCAGGAACCCAGAACCAAGCAGGACTTCATGCTGGCACAGATCCTGCCTCTTCTGGACCTTGAGAGGTTCAGATCACTTGAGAGGACCAGGGCCAGAAGGAGGAACTACTCTGCTGAAGTCAGTGAAGTTTTCAAGGCAGTCTCTTAAAATAAAAGGACTTCTACTAGGTAGCATGCTTCTCTGGAGAGAAAAAAGAAGAAAAGCATAGATTGTGGTGTCCAAATGACTGTGGTATCATGTGTAATTTGCATGAGATTGTGTTACCCTGATGTACTTCCATTGGTCTTTCCTAAAATTTCTAAGAGATGCATGCACTTCCAGTGGAGTTCAGCTCTGCTACTGCTGTTGATTGGGTTGCCTTGTACTAAGAGAATCATAGAATCACAGAATAGCTGGGTTGGAAAGAACCTTTAAAGACCATCTAGTCCAACGCCCCCTCGCAATAAGCAGGGACACCTTTGACTAGATCAGGTTGTTCAGAACCCTGCCCAACCTGACCTTGAATGTTTCCAGGGATGGGGCATCTACTACCTCTCTGGGCAACCAGTTCCAGTCTTTCACCACCCTCATCATAAGAAACTTCTTTCTTATATCTAGTCTGAATCTACCCTCTTTTAGTTTAAAGCCATTATCCCTTTTATTAAATGAAGTCATACAGTGGTCAAGGAGAACATTTGAACTGTTACTAGATTAGTGTTAGCAATCAAATAAATCAGAAAAGAACAGTAATACTTTATCACACAATACAATTTCTACCTTTAGTTGGACAGACTACTTTGTAAATAGAGTCTCATTAGTATCAGCCTAACGTAATTCTGTACTTTGTTTTGCAAGTGAAATGAAGTTCAGGAGACTTCACTTTAAAAGGTTATAGATGTGTAAGAGTGAAAGAAAGATGAAAATGAACAATCACACCCAATTTAGGATGATTCATCTTCCAGAGGGGAAGAGATAAAATCTGTCTTCTGGAAAAAGAATATGCAAAACGAGTCAGTAAAATCATTGGGCAATATTGAAGAACAAATAAAGCCTATACAACAAGAATAAGAGCAAAAATGTATAATGCCTGTAGGCAAAAGTTAATGGTCTAAAACCAGAGATAGATGAGCAGAAATGTCTGTGTCTAAATGAAGATATTCTTATATGAAATTGTATGTGAACTAGGAGGAAGGAGAGAAAATTAGTGTAACACTAAAGTAGAAATTATATCAGAAAGTATAGCTGTCTGTGCTGGTGGAGAAACAGCATGTGTGTAAAGGTGGCCTTGGCAGTCAGATAAAGTGACTGAGTCATCCATGTCAATGAGTCCTAGGGTATCACTGTGGATTAAAATTGTGGGTTATAGGTTAATACTGGGGCAACTGTCGACATCACTAGAGCACGCTGGTGACCACAGCCTCCAGGATCAGAAACAGAACAATAATGGAAAATTTCAGTCTTTGCTCATCCTGATGACAATGGAGGAATGTCATTACAGGCATCATACAGAGACAAAAGTTGTAGACATCATAAATTATTGTGTTTTCTAAGAAAAGTGAAAAAAA
>BJBW01001372.1:7311-93806 GCA_004320125.1 Scolopax mira
ATTAGTTCTTATTAGATGCTCATTTGACTGGATAGGATGCTATTTTAAACAATATTTGGGAAAGTCATATTAAGAAAACACTATTTTTAAATTTCAAATGTTATTTAACATACTTAGAAACTGCAAGACCTTAATCTAACTATAAAACAAATTGTATTAGTTCAAGTAAATGATTAAATAAATTCTCAAGTGCAATAGACATATTCTACTGTGTCTTTAGCTCTGAGGCCAACAGCTGGATCTGGATCCATGCAGACAATGTTCTCTTCATCCTCTGACCCTCAGAAAGTGTCACCTTTATACCTGATGATACCAATCTCAGTTGGAGATTGGTTGCTCTACTACCAATAGTAGGCTATAGGTGAAGAAAAGACATTTACAAACTACTATGAAACTGGATGAGCATTGAAGGGAATTTTCTGTATGAATGCTAGGAATCCCAAAAATCTGAAAATTACAAGTCTTATATTTAGTTAAGGTGAAAACTCCCTGTTATGTTACACGCAAGAAAAAAAAATAACATGGCTACTGGTAAAAGTTTATTATTAAAACTTAATACAAGACTCCCTATTCTGAAACACCAAAAGTCTTCTGTTTCTCTGTTGTCTTTATCTAACTTCTGATTCTTGCTTTTGCAATATGATATAGAAACAAGCTTCTCAAAAAAATAAATAATAATAATCCCCAAACTTTATTCGTATGCATTAGATCATGCATATGCCCTGAGCCATAAAATCTGACAAGCACATAACTACAAATACATACTAGTAATTATGGAATTTTTAGACATGTCTTCTAAATAAAAAGGCAGAGTAATGGATGTTTCAGTGTAAATAATTAAAGTGAATTCCCAACAGTAAGCACAATCTATAATAGTGAGAAAAGTATGTGTGCAAATTTCAGAACATTCATAAGAAATCTGCCAGACAAATGGGTCTCACCTCCTATTGGATCACTCTAGTATACTGTATATCAAGGTTCAAATTAAAATAGTCAATTACTTCAGCTATCATAGATAAGAATATACTTACAGTAAACACTAACACTTCCTGCAATGCTGCTATTTTTTTTCCAGCTGGATTGATTTTTCCTAAATTACAGTTCTATTTGGATGAAGAAAAATACTCTTTTTATAATTCTGATGTTAGCCTGCATCACTCTGGTAGAAGCTAATGAAAAAGTAATTATGCATGTAAGTATGCATAGCTTGGGAAGATACAGCTGGACAGACACAGATTTAACTAACATTCTGGCCGCTCACTTAGCTTAGTTCACTTCACCTAACTTTGCCAATTTCGTTAAACATTTAATCTAAATTGATATTCTAAGTATTCCAGCTGTTCAATGAGGACCAAGAAGGCAAGGAAAACAGAGTTGAGCTATCTAAAATGAGTGAAATAAATTTTCCTTTTGGAAGTCTCTCTCTCCTTGACTTTAAAAGATATCTGCACAGATAACTTAGAATAGACAACTAACTTCTAAATAGCTCAATTCAGGGGAAAGATTTCCCAGTCTCTATATCAGAGTTTTCAGCTGTCTGCAGGTAGTTTCCTAAATGGATGAATATGTTTTCTGTTGAAATAGTCCAGCTGATAAAATGATTGGCAATAAAAAATAGTGTTTCCAGGTACAGTAGTTCTCTTTTATATATTTATATTTGGCAAACATACTGCTCTTAAAATCCTGAGCGCATCTACCTCCCACTGAAATAACTGAAAGCCAACAATTCTCAGGATCAGTACTGTCAGGATCAGTAACTATACAACTCCATAAAAATTATTTCAGTTAATCCTGTCTTGTATAAGCAGGCTTTACATATCCAAAATGAATTTTCTTTCATAAATATTTTAATTACATAGCAATCTGACTGACATCAAGACATCTTTGCAATCAAAAGTGGCAACGCTTTTTGGGCAACCAGCAAAGGCTTCATTTTTTCCTTGCAATAATTCTACTGTATGCTTCAAGCAATTATATATTATTTAATACAAATTACCTCTGAAAGGAAAGTCAATAGCTTTCCTATCTTTTGAACCTTTAAAATATGATTAAAAATATCCGTGACAGTGGCAATAATCCTGTATTTGGCCAACCATATATTTAGGATGAGACTACAAAAAGGCTTATATTATAATTTTTCTCCACACCATTCCTCTAAGAGAATAATTTATTTAGAGATAGGTAATTGCTAGTTTTGCCTTCACTCCACACACGCTCGCACTCTATCTTCACATGAGCAGAGAGCAACGAGAATAACTTCACACCCTAACAGCAAAGGGAGCTCAATTTCTTAAGTACCTGAACTGTCTCATGACCATGGGACCTTTGTGGTGTCCTTGCACTAACAAACAGGAATGTAAACGTCAACTAATAAATGGTAGGTAATTTTTGTGAAGTAATATTTAAAAGAACACTGCATTTAAAAGAAACTGCATTGCGTTCAAGGACAGTTCTCCAAAGATTTCTTCTCTCCCACATGTAGTTTCTGACTTTCAAAAACTGTGAAGAGAATCTTACTGAAAAATGTTGTGTTAAAAGCTTGTCTTCCATACACTTATTCCAGATATACTTAAGACTTAAGATATACTACAGGCTCCTGAAGTACTGAAGGGGCACTCTACATCAAGAAATGAATAAAGTGTGAAGACCTGTCTCTGAGAAATAGCCACAAGCAGGTTGAAAGCCTATGGGTAAGAATTAGATGACCAGGGCAACAAAGGGAACCTTGTGGTTGAAAGCTGAAGGCTTTCTAGCTTGACCTGTCCTCATTTCTCTCTCTAAATGCTATTAAGTTCCTTAGCAGGGTTCCTGTCTTCAGTCAGACTTTCAGTTCCTTCAGACTTTATCCACTCCCTGTCTCTCAAATATCATTTAGTCTCCAAAATCAACATGCCCAAAATGTAAGATCTTGCCAACTCTTCCTCTTTCCATCATGACTAATCTTTGGCTCATTTTCCTCCAAGGCTTTATAAAGTTTAAAGATAGGCAAACCTGGACTTACAGAAGTTTAGAATACTGCTTTCTAAAAAACACAGTGGATATATTTAAAATGTGCTAGGATGTTGACTGTGTGCAGGACAGTTGAACATGGCTAACATTTCTGAATCACTGATTCTCCTTTATTCTTTGCCTATGAGAAATGTAAATTCCCAGGAACTTCTAAACTTGAGTTAGTGTCTCTTTTTCCTTTCTATTTCTATTTCCAAGCTTCCTAATCAGTCTCTTTCTCCTAAGCCTTTTATTTTCCTGTTAAATAGAGTTTTTATTTGTGAATGGTTAAATGTCAGATATGTGATTGGATCTTTGAATTAACATATGCTTGTCTCCCATGACTCACTCTGGTTTCAGAAAATTAGAAAACCGACAAATTTTACCGAGAACTGAACTGCATTATCTCTAAGGAAAGAATGTATTATTATCACAGAGAGTTTTATGTATACACTTTATGTATTGTTACTATATGCAGTTAAAAAGATGTTTGAGAACACTGTTGTGATCTTGTAGTGATCTTATTGTGATATTGTAATTATATCTTGCTTATACTCCTGTAGAAAGGGATTTCAAGGGAGTTATCACTAATAGAAGAAAGAAATGTGAAACTCATAAACTGCAAAATAAAAGAAAATTTATATTCATTTCAGTAGGAGTAGAGCTGGATCTGAGTTTAATAAACTATTAAATAATACATTGTATAGAGGGTTCTCAAAGAACATTGAAGTTGAATGCCCAACTGTTTCCATCTGTTTTATTTACTTGGCTTCATGAGTAATTTATCCTCTTGAAACAGAAAGCAAAATCAACTTACAAAATCTTCTAAACCTAATCAAGAAACTCATATGAAAAGTAACATGAAAAAAGCCAGACTTTGATTTGGAACTAGGTTTCTGCACACATAAGTGAGAGGGTAATCGCTAATTTGAGACTTACAACTGTATTTATTTGTCCTTGCAGATTTTGCACAAATGAGACTTTACATTTATAACAGTTTTTGACAATGTGCTATCTGTATTGTAACACTACACAGATCATTAACATTCATTCTTAGCCACAAACACAAGTCGTACTGCTGAATATATCAAAACCTGCAAAGCCTGTTAATTAGTAACACTGGCAGTTGTGTGATATCTTATTGTTATTCATCAAACAGCTTTATTTTGGTTTAATATGATATAACTAAAGGGCTTTTTTCCTCTGTCATTCTTCATTTACAATCTGATGAAGGGACAAACCCACACAAGCACAAACCCACACATAATATGGCCTCACTAATTGAAAGTGAATGCATCTGAAACAATCTCTGCTCATAAAATAATATTTTAGCAGTTTTTGACAACACGATAGATAAATTGTGAATCCAGCAATTCAAGATTATGTACGTTAGAAACAAGTGACTTTAGCTGATAAGATTGTAAATCCTAAATTTCTTTTGAAGTAACATTTATAGTTCTTATTATCAGTAAATAAACCCCAGTGATAATAGCCTAACTGAATGCTGACTGTATCCATTAGAAAAGTTTCCATCTGTTTTATTTACTTGGCTTCATCAGTAATTCTCATCTTACCTTTTGAAACAGAAAGGAAAATCAAAGTACAAAATATTCTGAATCTAGTTAATTAACTCAGCAGTTGTACTGAAAGAAAATCCAGATAGGTTGTAAAGTCAGTCCCTTAGTTTTAACATGAAGTTGGGAATATAAAACCATGCAAACATAAGAAACCAACATTTACAGATGCTGCAGTATGTGCTTCTTGTAAGAACTCACAACTCCTTCTAAAGTTACAACCCGCTTTCACTTGGAGGGGGATAATCTTGTTTAACGAGAATGACAGAATCTTCAACCACAAAACATTCATATACCTTTAAGCAGCATTAGGTAGAAATATTAGCCATTGGATCAAGCATTGCATTGATAGTCAGAAAACCTGAAATAGTAGTCTGATTTGACTGCCTAAGCATATGTATCTACTGCAAGATGAGAGTTATCCCTCCTTGGACATCACCTGTTCCTCCCAGAGAGGTACAAGTCTCTGCAGGTCGTGACACGCATCAGCATCAGGATGTCTCGGACACCCCAACACACCTTAAATGGCACTGGATGGCTACACGAAAATCCTACCCCTAGTCAATACAGGAAGCAAACTGAAGCAGAGATTCACTTTACTACTCAATGCGACCGCTTCAGAAGGAGAAGAATTACTCTTAAAAGATGCCAATTTTATGTCTCAGGCCTCCATTTATGATAATGACATTTTGAACAAATGGCAGAGTTGTAGGTACTTGTGTAGACATCTGAAGGCAGGTATCTTATTCTTGAATAGTATCCATGCCTCAGACATCGAGTGTCTTAGTAGCCTACCTATAGCCCCCAAAATAAATACCAGTACCAGCCATTGAATCTTAAATGCGGTGAAGATTAAAGAAATATTTATAAAGACGTGTCAAAAAGGCAAGTGAAACTATAAGAATTGGAATCTATATTGATACTGAGTATGGATATGAAAGCCTAAGTGAAATGAACAGAAAATAAAAAACTCCAAAAATAAATTATTTCCAGGCTATGGAAGAAAAAACTGCTGAAAATTATCAATGTAATTGTGAAATGTTGAATTGTGAAGGAGCTGGGAAAAATTACTATTTTGAGAAGCAGAAAAACAAGTTATATTTTCCTCTATCTTCAAAAGTCATAAGATTTAAGCATTTGGAGTTTGAAAGGTCAAAAGTAGACTCCCTAGTGCCTTTTTGTTCCTCTTGAAGGAGAAGACAGATGTTTTATTTACCATTTTAAGTCTAAAAAACAACTTAATTTTGAAATATCACATCAGTTAATTAGAGAAGCTTGATTTCAGAAAAGTCTTCTTGCTGCAATATATCACTAACATTTCTCAAAATTACTGTCTTCAAAAGAAGGAAAAACTCTTTCTTCTAAGGAGTAGAAGCACATAAGCTATGCCTAAAGTTAATTTGATACAAATCCAAATAGTGGATTCCTAGCTAAACTTATTCAGGTTTTTTGACACAAAACTTATCAAATCATTTGGTGAGAACAAACTAGCACCTAAAACAAGGATCTCCATACTGAGACAGAATTTATAAGAGCTCTCCCTCTGTAGTTCTAAGAAAAATAAAAATGTTATGAAATGTTTTCTACTAGAAATTAGATATTTGTACTTACCCAACAGTTGAAATACCTCAGCAGAAAGAGCCTAATATTTATCAAAAATGTATACTTACACACAGGTAGAAAAAAAAACTGCCCCAATTTTCTTGTCCTCTATGATTTGTATAATAGTTCAGTAACTACCATGCTAATATTTGAGGTTTCATCTCATAAATTCTCTGTTTTCTCTCAGATAAATATTCTATTGTACAGAACATAAGTAACTAAGTAAACTAAGAACTAAGTAATTAAATAAAGCCTCATGAATCTCTATTTTACCACTTTGTGTATAATCTCTTATTTTCTGATGACCTGTTGTCAACCAGTGTATAAGAAGTGAAAACACACTTGTTATGACAACTATTGCCTGTGGGCTGTGGAGTACCCCACTTTCTGTGTAAGTTTTGTCACTGTGTATAATTTTTAATATTTGACTGGGAGTTGTCACAGAAAAAGATTGAATGTGTGATCTTGCACAGTGACATTATACTGGCTTATTTTCAAAGATGAATATCTTGAATTCCATTTAAAATGAGATGATGTTCCATGGCAATATATAACAGCCAGTCTACTGGACAGGTGGAAGAAAACAAAGGCATTTATCACTAAGAGATCTGATTACTTAAAGAGAAAAAGGAAAAGCAGTGATGATACATGGATTTATGTGCACTGGTCCAGAAGCAGCATTGTTTCAGCTCAAGTCACAGACTTCGAATTTGAGTTATTCCTAAAATGAAATGATGAAGTGGAATCAGTATCCAGTGCTCTCTAAGCTCGAAGTACTTCACTGTCCCAAAATATCTGCATTTTCTCAGGAATTGCTCTAGTATATGTGTCTCTTTATTTTTGAGATGATAGTACAGGAGAGAGACGAGGAGAGAATATATTCTTTAAAAAGCTAATCTTTGTCTTTCTACTTGAAACCTCTTTAGTTGACTGAAATTATGGACATTAAACAAAGGCAGACTGAGACTATATTGTGCTGCAACTCAACAGAAGAAAAACTTAATGAAGAGGAGTAGAGGCACTGTGATGATACACCATAGCAGGAATTCAGAATTTATTTTCTTTACTTGCTGGACAAGAGCACATTTTTATACAAAGCTCTGTTCATGTCCCATAGCTATTTAGGGTCTGTAGGAGGAAATGTTGACAGTCTCTTTCTTAAGCCTTCTTGTAGCTAATACTGCAGGCACTGCCAACTTGGCATTGCTAGGCTTCTATTGGACACTGTGTAGGATTTCTAAAGCCCAACAAATCGAGAAAAATACTTGCCTCACAGCAACTACAGGATTTTCTCTTAGAAGATAAGTATTGCGAACTGTATGTTGCTTTAAAAATCAAAATTTTCTAGCATTTAGATGGGCCACAATCTTTGGACTTACAGTGATTAAAATCCATATTTAAAAATATATCTTTGTGTTGGGAAAATTGATTTTACATCTTTTAATCTCTCTGCAGCAAAAATATGTGAAGATTTACAGTGACTCTCTTAATTAGTTAATACATCCTAGATTTAGTTTCATCTAAGTAATGAGTATCATTTCAGAACGCTAAAATATTTTTGGATTAAATTTACAGTTAACAATATAATACAGTTTATAGACATTTAACTTTTTGTTCTTTTCAGTAATACTAGTCAAATGGGCCCTTGAAACACGGAGCAGATAGCTCCATACCATTTTAGATGTTTTAAACATTAATCTACAGTAGAAATCAATTTACAATATTGCCACTAACAGCTAGTGTGCTGCAAGCATTGTTGAGAACCAGAATTGTTAAGTATTTTGCATTCTGAATAGGCAAGATTCATGTAGAAGCAGAAAACAGGGAGAAATTAATTATTTTTTTGCAGAGTTTTATTGTGTATCATCTCTAGATTCTTTTTTGTCTCATGAACGATGCTCACAGAAGATCTCTTCATACTGTAATTGACATGTTTTCTGAAGGTAGAGAAGAGCACAGAAATGACTGTATTGACTCAGATCAAAAGCTTGTCAAGCCCAGTTTCCTTCGTACAGTGGTCAACAGCAGAAGCCTGAATTAGAAAAAAGGCACCACGGAAGGGTATGTGACAACCTCCATATCTGCCATTCTGCAAGGAAACCTTTGGTTCAGGTTTCATGAGAAAATAAGAAATGCCTAGGCTGAGTATTTGAAGCCATTTGGGTATACATGGTCACAAAGCAATTGTTTGCTTCCTTTAACTAACACTGAACTGGAATTGAACACAAATAGGTGATAAAAGCAATATTGTCTATTGTTAGGGGAAAGGAAAATGGTCAGGATAAAAACTGTTTCTTGAGTTTGTACTTTGGAGCAGTGTTGTATCCAGAGGTTTTCATTTACCTGTAAAAATCTGTGGGGAGAAGCTGCAGCACCGAAGGGAGGAAAAGACTGATGCTGATGCAGTACTAACTATGAAGACCCTTGTGGCTTTTCAAGTGCTGCGTGTTCATTCAAGTCAACTTTTACTGTAAGACAGTACTCTTGCTGATACAGTTTAGAATGGCTTCAATCAAATCACTGGAAACTCTGCCATAAGGTTAGGCCATTGATCCCCTTCCTGGTATTCCAGTGAATAGTAGGAAGCAAATCTAATCCTACATTGTGTTTTCAGTTATGCAACTCTTATTTTAAAACATTGTCTATTGTCATTCAGAGAGTGAATACATGCCCTTGTCTCTTCAGAGTGAAAACCATTTGTGTTTCGCTCTGAAACCATTGTCTGTTCAGAATGAAAAACATTAGTGACAATAATTTACCTTCATATGCATCTCTATTTTCTCAGCAAACAGTTGTTTAAAAATTTAAAATTACAATTATCTGAGAACAACAACAGTAAGTGGAACTGATAATGAAAATATCTTCTTTATCAGGTCTCTCACTGCTCCCATCTCTCTATGAAGCTTCTGCAAGCTTGATACTCTTTCTTCCAGCTGTTAGGTGAGTGTTTCGTGTTTGTAGCATTGGAGGTGGGGACTGGGGGTAAAGAGCTTATTATCACTCTAAACTAGGTGTCTGAATTAAGAAGATAAATTGAATCATCCCTTTCCATCACTTCCATCATGGAAGTGATTCTATTTTTCCATTGTCTACAGAAAGACTCAAGTGACATCAGACTCATCATTCCCTTACAAAGAGTTGGGCTTTGTGAATATATGACACACTGAAAACTGCTAAAACAACCATGATGATGCCAGATAGACCCTGTAAAGTTCTGTGCATCTTACATCCCTGTCCTGGTTTCAGTTGGCATAGAGTTATTTTTCTTCCTAGTAGCTGGTATAGTGTGTTTTGGATTTAGGATGAGAGTAATTGATAAAGTTGATGATTTAGCTATGGCTGAGCAGTACTTTCACAGAGTCAAGGCCTTTTCTGCTTCTCAAAAACCCTGCCAGCAAGTAGGCTGGGGCTGCACAAGAAACTGGGAGAGGACACTGCCAGGACAGCTGACCCCAGCTGGCTACAGGGATATAACTTGCGACATTGTGCTGAAAAATAAAATCATAGGGAGAAGGCTGGGAGGCGGCAGCTGCTGCTCAGGGATTGTCTGGGCATCTGTCAGTGATTGGTGAGCAATTGTATTATGCATCACTTGTTTTGTATATTCTTTTACCATTATATTCTTCTTATTATTTTTTTTTCCTTTTATGTCCTATTAAACTGTCTTTACATAAACCCACAATTTTTACTATTTTTGGGATTCTCTCCTCTGTCCCATTGTGGGGGAGTGAGCAAACAACTCTGTGGTGCTTAGCTGCCTGACAGGTTAAACCACAACAATCTCATTAATGTTTCTGGGCACCCAATATTCTTGTGCAATCAGACATACACGTGTTTACAAGACGATAACCATAAAAAAATAGGAAGGAGGGATTTACTGTCTACAATACTCTAAAATGGAAGGAATGACTCTAAACTGTAAATTTGATTTTTTATATATAAGGTTTATACATATATATAAAAGAAGACATGATTACAGAAATACAAAAATCTATATGATACTTTTATGTTCAGGCATACCCCAAAAAGTTATTTGATGAAGCAGTTACTTCAGTGTTTCCAATCTAAGTTTTCATGTGGAATCTGCTCTCCAAAGACTATACATATATTATGGAATGTGTGCTTCGTCACCTTGACTAAAACTAATTTAAGAATTCATAAGTTCCAAAGACCTTGTAGACTGCCAGTAATACATCAGAGAGTTTCCTTAATACTATCTACCTAATGCGATAATTGCATTTACTTCTTTACTGTTTGTGTGGGCAGGAACAGATTTAATTGTAAAAGCTAAAACTTACAGCTTTTAGCAAATTACTAGTTTCATTCATTAAAGAAAAACTAAAACAAAATGTAGGCCAAACACTCTTGAAATCACAACCCCTTGCTTTCTTAATGCTACAACAAACAAACACATAATTTAGTATGCATGCACATGTCCAATAGAAATTGATATGTACAGTAAAGCACTTTGTGTTGCACACCTGACATATGATATATGCTTTTTTGCAGGTTTCTGTTTAGATTGGTCTATCTCCTCAGGCTGAACACACAATTGTGACTGGAGGTTTTGGTTTAGTTTTATGCAAAAAGAAGCCCGACTGTCCATTCCAAAGATGTCCAAAGATACAAATCAAAGTAAAGTGAGTAAGGAAAATAATGACATTCACTTAAAAAGATCCCTAAAGTGGACTAAAACACTAAGGTAGATGCAAACAAATTAAGGTAACAACTCTTATATTTATTGCTGCTTTAGTACTACTGTAAAATGAAATGTCCTCACTAAGTTATTTTATTTAGTCTTGGTTTGCATTTAATGAAAGGGGAATTAGTCTAACCAATTACAATTTACAGCATTTTATTAAACAACTCTTGCTATATATGTCTCTTTGAATGTGACACTTAATTATCAGAGCAATTGCTCAAAGCCACAGTACCTGAGTAAACATCATCTACTTCAAGAATAAATAAGTTCCACACACTGTAAATCTGGAGTGTCTGAAGACTTGCCAACTGGGACAGAAAAAATTGCAACTATTTTGAAAAAAACATGTGGAATTTTTTTTGTAATTCAAAATTCTTCCTTTAAGCACCAATCAGCTAAACATGAGACTAAATGAAGACAGAATATGTAAAGACTAATTTTTCACTCACAGGTTAAGAAAAGGAAGTCTTACATTTCTTAGATCAATTGCTGAAACCAATTATTTATTTTCAAATCTATGTATAAAAAACCTGAAGTGCTCATCTTCTCCTAAAAATATCACTAACTTTTCTGGAATGGTCTCTTCTAGTCAAGCATACAATCAAAGCTCTAGAACATATTCCCATGATGCTCCATTCTTCCCAAGGCGCATCTTGCTGCCAGTTAAGCTGTGTGGTCCTCTAATGATGTGCATACACCCTTATAATTAGAAAGAATAATTTGATGTTCCTTTTTTTAATCCATTGCCAAAAGAGATCCAACCTCGCAATATTCTTGTACTAAGCAAAAGGCTACTTAGGCTGAATAAAATCATATAAACATCCAGTTCAGTTGAACAGAAGCAAATGAACATCCAAACATTTAGTGAAATGAGTAATCATTATCTGCATCCCAAGTCATGTCAAAGACCGAAGAAAATGTTCGCACTTTCATTTTGTTATTAATTTTCTACAGATACCAGGATATGAACATTTAAGCAGTTTTAGCACAACCTCATATAATCAAATATGTGTGAGTTTGGGTAAGGGGAGAAAAACAGAATTTCTTTCCTATTTGTTAACACTGCTGAACAGACAATACCTGTTGGTAGCAGAGAGAGAGACACACACTTTTCACAGGTAGTAGTAGGGTCCCGATTCTTCTCTGTCTCCAGGAAAATTTGAATGACATGTAATAAAATGTCAGTTGGAGGGCTGGTGAACTAAAATCAGCTATTTTTATTGGACTGTGAAACATTTCAATTGCTCACAGGTCAGCATATAATTTGGGGTAACTGATATAAGAAAAAAAATGTTATTGACTATAGTAATTTTCATTATGCTACGAAACTATACAGCTTAGATCAATAGGAGACTTTTAAATAAAACAGATTTCATCAAACTGAGAGTCTGGGAGCTAGAGAGGCCTCAGTGAGTTAGTAATACAGGATTTTAGGATCTGTGCAATGGAGCCATGTGTTCAGCAAAGCCTCTAGAATGATAATATTTGACATCTTATTTCAACACACCCTGAAGTGCAGCCTTAATGGGCTTCCAAACTCCATGGTATGAGCTGGAAAGATCTTCCTCCCAGCCTAAGAAGCTATGACACTCAAGCCAAGATACTGAAAGCCTTGAAAGCATTTCTAGTGCCTCCATATCTTAGGAAGCCTTGCCATGCATGTTCTCTTGGCACACTAGACTTACAATAGTCTATAGCTACCATCAGCTATATTGTAGCTATATTGTAGCTACAATCAGCTATCAGTATCAGCTCCAATTAGCTGATACCCTGCAGTGATTCCAAATTGGCTGTGGCAAAAATGTACAGTCAGCTATTTTCATTACCAATTTCTTCTTCTAGAACGAGGGTGCTCAGTCAGAATATTGAAGCAAAGTAAAAAAGGTCACATGACACTACTATGCACAAATAACTAAAATATTCAGGGTTTTGGTGTTTGTTTTGGGTTTTTTGTTTTTTTTTTTTTTTTGCTTTGTTTTGTTTTGTTTTGTTTTGTTTTGTTTTTTTATAAAAGAGTATAGATCACATAAATCTTGCTGCCTGTAACTTTGGAGTATAATATATTAAGACTGTGATATGAAGTGCCTAGCTTGTTCTTTTCTGTTTTGCAATTGGAGGTATTAATATTATTATTATTCGATTCAAATAAAATGTAATAAATAGACATAAAGAGTATAAGGGTAGTGCAAATAGTAAAACACCCATAAAGAACTAGTAACTCCATTTTCCTTGAAAGTTATATGTTCCAGTTCCTAGTAATATAAATCTGCAACAACAATTTCTTCCAGAATATAAATACACAATTCACACACACACATGAATCTTATAATAATATTGGTTTCTATTTATTCAACCAATCTTCCTGACAGAAGACTTATATATGTGACTCATTGTTTATGAATAAAAAAGTACTAAATATGCCTTTATTTGATAGTCAGATTATAACTAGGGGGAAAATAACCATATTTTAATGTCACAATAAAATGTAAAAAACTATCAAAGTGAAATTTTATTTTCATACAGTGCTGAATCATTATTTTTTTGGCTATTATCTATATTCTATATAAAATATTCTACACCTACAGTAGACTGCAATTTAAAGACAGAGAAAAGACATACGACGAAATTTTACCATGAAAACAATGCAGAGATTTGAAAGATTTTACAAAGATACCATTATGACAGGCTTTTCTGATTTTTTGTTTAAAATTTCTATTTTAAATGTAACATACCATTCATAAAGTTTCTGACAAATAAGTATCTAATGCCATTTCATGTTTAACTATCAAAGTATTCAATTTCTTTTACTAGAGAAAAAGAAAAAAATGTTTTTTACTTGGCCTGACAATGCATTAATAGCAATTATGAGAATTAGATAGTATTTTATTGCTATTGGAAGTGTCAGTACTTTAAGTCAACTCTTTTTCATTT
Organism: Scolopax mira; assembly: GCA_004320125.1. Taxonomy (NCBI): domain Eukaryota; kingdom Metazoa; phylum Chordata; class Aves; order Charadriiformes; family Scolopacidae; genus Scolopax; species Scolopax mira. Next base: position 21,109 of record BJBW01001372.1, read on the forward strand.
GAGTGCTTATCTTCCTTGTGCAAGGCAGCTATCTTGTGTAACTTTTGGATGCATTAGACTCCTTAGTCTCCTGCTCTTTCATTCTTTTCACTTTCATTTGAAACCTATATAGATATGCAACTTGTCTTTTATAGTAACCCGACTTGTATTATATTTTCTTCTATGTTATTATATGATAACTGTAATTTCTTTGACTTTGTATGATATGACTTAAAAAACCCCAAACTCATGGGAAATAATATTTTTTAATATAATGAATTGTGAAAAATTAAGTCTACAATATGTAGTAATGACCACACACTACATTTTGTACTACTCTGTTAAATACGCCCAAAATCTAACTCATAAGCAGGAACTGTGTGAGAAGATAATTCGTTCTTTTTTTGTGAGATAATGTTTGTCTTTAAAGTACCTGCCTATTTGGGACAGTTTTGAAACAGAAAATTTCTAAAAAGCCTATTCCTGCCTTTAAATCAAGCAACTGATGCGCAATCTAGAGATCCTGTTGCAATCAGTAGAATTGTTATTAGTGACTTGAACTGGAAATGGATCAAATCCTGAATAAAAATGCTATAGAAACAGATTTTACATGCACCATTGAAACTTATATAATGTCCTACCCCCGCACAGTTACTGCTACAGAAGTTTACAGAACATTACAATGCAGTAATTTGTGCTAAAATGTGTAGAAAAATGTCATGGAGAGTCAAAAAAACCCAAATAGATCTTTTTTACTGAAGGTTCATAATACAAACATCCTACATCTATCCTTTTATTTTTCCATGCATTGTACTCTGTTCTATTACTTAATAAAAATGATATTGCTTTGAAGATGTTAGATGAAGACATTCAGTACTCCATTTTTATTTGTGTAGAAAAAATTAAGAGCTTGATGCTCTATTTTTTTCCATTTGCAGATGCATAAAGCAGTCACTTTGGAAAATGAACCCTGTTAAATTTATAGCTAGTGTGTTCTCATTTAGTTTAGTCTCTGCTGGCTCAGCGTAACACGCTGCCTTTACAGATTGCCTACTAGTAAAACGCACGCTAACAAATTTTGTAACTGCTAAGGAAGAAAAGAAAATCCTCCCTTTAAATGTTATTATACTTTATAGAAATATAATGGTGTAATATTTGCATAATAAAAGTATCATAAGAAATAAAATAAAAATAAGTTGTAATGCGCCTTATCATTTTGTAGCTGAGTTTTGTAGCTGAGCACTTGGACACGGAATTGTTCATTTCATAGAAGATTGATGACAATGTTTACCTTTTTATAATAACAAGGGTGTAATTAATTTTGAAAAAATCATTAGAGAACCAGATAGTATACTGTCAATTGTCTCTTCCTCTCAGACAAAGTAAACTGCAACCTTACAAGAGCTATAATCCAAGGAAACTAATTTCATAGTGTTACAGAGTGCTCTGGAAAATTATCTTCATGTATTGATTAATCTATCTAGATGTTGGATGCACTGGTTAATCTGAAAAACAAAGTTTTTCTTCTAGCCTCAGAATATGAATAATGTTTACAGTCTAAATAGTTTTAATTGGTAAGTACTGAACATTTCTAAAAAACTTTTCAATTTTAGATAGTTTTTGCATACTGGAATGTTCACCTTGCCAAAATGCATGTCTAAATAAGCACATCAGGCAGTAATGTCATTTCAAAATAATGTCGCTGGTTGGATCAAAAGATGATATTAGTACAAATGTCCTTAGATCTCTGTTGCATGGAGATAAAAAGCTCAGCAAACATTAAGTACGGAATTGGCTTGAACTTCAAAGTTTTCTGACTCTTGCCTGTGTGTTTCAGACTATACAATTAAGAACTCACATTCCTGCAAATCCCCTCTTCATATAGTAAGTTGCTATGGGCATCCTGGACTCAAGACCTACCTAAAATTACGTTTTCTTCTTTATGCCCCAAGCACCCTAAACAGTCTTGCAATCTTATTCCTTCATAAATTACTGCTCTGATCTGGACAGCAGATCTGACAGTGCAGGTCTCTTATCACTAACAAAAATGTAGATGACACAGAAATTTGTCTCAGTGTGAGAATAGTCCCTGTTTATTCATTTGAACATCAGTGATATATTTACAGTTTGGATGATTCACTATATGAATCAGAAAAAACAGTTTAAATTCTTGATGCAATAAAAGATTATACTCTAGATTCCACATGTGAGTAGAAGAAAAGGTTATATATATTTATTTGAATAGATCCTACATATAAAAACAATACTAAAAGAAAGAAGAAAAAAATTAACTACTTTAGCTAGATGAAAAATTGCTGACTTTTTTTTAATTAGAGAACATAGACTGTGAAATACGTCATTTCATTTATCCTCATATCATGCATGATTGCAGATCTAGAAGGTAACCATTGATTTATAGTTATATAAATAAATTAAGCAAGCCTTCTTCCTCATCAAAAGATTCACCTAAGGGCTATTTCTCTTTGTTTAAAAAAAAGGTAGAACAACAAAAACAACCCCCACACTTCCTCATTGCAGAATTTCAACCTTATAAAATAAAATGTTCTCAGGCATGCCTTCCTGTTATTTTCCAGACTTCTGTATCTAAACCACATACTCTAAACATTATCAATTTTTGTAAACCTATAGAAGGGTTACTTCTATAATATTTGGTATCAGTTTTCCAATCCTTTCAATAGACCTTGTTTCTGTAATAATTAAGTTGAATTATCATCTCTGTTAACTAAAACATTAAAGTAATTCTCTAATTTTGGAGATTATCCACACTAACCAATCTACGAACACTGTAACCAATTAATTTTTTTTCTCCTCTTAGCTTTATATTTTTTAAATCTGTAACAATCAGACAATGCTTGATTAAAAATACAGTATTTAATAGATGTATTATCATTGCTAGATCAGTGCTCTTACATAATCACAATTATTTAAGCCCAGGAAAAAATGCATGACAAATGGTAGTCTACTATGCATATTCTAAGTAGTGGCATAAAAAAATCTAATTTGATTTTCAATGGAGTTTGACAAATTTAGGAGCAAATATATACAGCTGTGGCAAGCTGAACTTCATAACTACTCGAACATATCAGTTCGAGACTTTTTTCCCCATATATTTCTCCATCAGAGTTAGTTAAAACTATTATAGTAAAAAAGTACTAGAGGTTTGGGGTGACATCAAGAGACATATCAAGCATGCTGGAAAAGTAAATCCTTAGTATCTCACTATTCCCTGTGCAGGACCTAATTAAATTTAGTTTCACTGGGGTTATGTAGTCTGTACACCAGCTATGCATCTGTAGGGAAATAAGGATTAGCACCTTAAGGTGAAAAGAGGAAAGAGCGATTTCACACACACATGCACCAAACCCTTCACACTGCAGCCTTCTCCCTCAGAACCCCAAACAAAAGAAACATGAAAAAAAGAGAAATGTTGAGTCATCTTTGCAATTCTTTTTCTTAATTTTTTCATCTATTGCAGGGAACACACTGTACATATTTCTATTCACTTATCTCTGAAATATCTTCCCATGCCTGCAGTACACAGAAGTGGTATGTCTGAATTTACTTAATTTAAACTTAAGTAAAGAGATTGAGTTTTAAATGGTCTTGCAATATATTTTTTAATAGAAGCACTATTGATATGTGCTTTTGGGGTGAGCTAAGTTGTTCTGCTTTTAAGCAGATAAATTTTGAATCTAAGTGATGTTAAGGTTGAATTTTGGCAATGTAATGCGTTTGGATTACATAAGGAATGACTTCTAGAATGAAAATGTCTCAAAGAACAAGTTCACAACAAGAGTGGATGGATACTAGTGTGGGATTGCACTAAGACAGAATTGAATAGTATTACAAATTACTTTTAAAAAAACCCCAAAAACAAACAAACAAAAACCTCCCTGCATGGTGCTTCTACATTACATTCTAGGTCTTCAGACTTGACAATAAGGAAAAACTGAAGTGGTAGTGACAGCGATTGATAGTGATGAGAATGGTGATGGCAATGGTGATGGGAAAGGTGATGGCAATGGTGATGGTGATGGTACAGCTATCTCATTTGGTTCTTTTTATCTTCCAAATGGGAGCTAGTCAGAGGGAACGGAAGAAGGAAAGGCAAGAAGAATAGAAAAAACAAAACTTAACATATGCAAAAATATCTCCTTATCTTAGTAATCTGTCTCTCAAAATAACTTCACATCTACTAAATGTTTTTAATAGGATCTGCCTGTCAATATATTACGTCTTTGTTTTTCTCTTGTCATGAATATTAATATAATCATCTATATTATGCATTGGAGATTGTGTCCATGCTGTATGTCTGTTATTTCTTTTTAATAGATTATTTAAATCCATAACTGAAACCAAACTGAAATCCAAACCGAAAGAAAACTTTAAAAATACTAGATATATTTGTGATAGCAGACAAACAACAAAAATCATTATTCAAGATAGAGATTACTTTTATCTTATTTACCTGAATTAGATGAAATAAGCCTTTTGAATCTGAAAACCTGAGTTACAAGTTTCCATAGTGATTATAATTTCATCTCAAATCATGAGGCTGCTACATTGTAAAAAAGTTTAATTGAAAAGACAATTTTATGGTTTGGGTCAGTGCACAGTGAACTTTGGAATTTAAAAAATCTAGGAATATTTGTTCCAACATCAGCAGCCCACACACCATAACCGGAGGATCTATCAGATCTACCATACTTGCCCTGTGAAATAATTTTTTCATTCATAAATCTATAAGTAATACTGAAACAATTACATTATATTTTACAAATAGATAACCCTTCTTCTTAATAATATTTTGGTTTAGGTAGAAAGCTTTTTATTTCATAACAACCTGTCTTACAGCTGCCTGGGTACAGCTTATGATGACCAATAGTTTATCGACAAGCAATAAAATTAATGATCAATAGATGATAACCAAAACACACAGAAACTAGCTGTACTATCTAAATCTGTAGCTATTCTAGTGGAAGATTTACTTACATAAATATATATAAATCCTCTTCTTTAATTTCTTTTAGAAGTCATTATTTAAACTGAAATCTCTGAAGTCAATATAATAAATACAATTACATTTCAAATTTTTCTTCTAAAATCTTAGAAAAATTACATCTTTTCATTATACTGGCAGCACACAAATGTGTCTTTTCACTTACATCATCTTGTTTTCTCACCTGCAGGCTTGCAGATAGCCTTACAAGGTGGAGTAGATACAGAAACAGGGAGCAGCGGGATGAATTTAGGGCATTCATGCTTAAACTTCTGCAGTTCTGTTTTGTGGAACATTCTTTCCTTAGGGTCTAGAGTAAAAGAAATAGCTAGAAACAGAACCAGATGATTTATGAATCCAGGATGTTATGGCTGTTGATGGCCTTAAGGGGATTGGCATTGCTGCAGGGGTTACAAATTATTTACTTGTATCATCACTCATCTTGGAAGGGTATGTTCTCAGTTTGGCTGCAGCAACTGGAGAAATGCATATACACTGAACTTGTTGGAATATGTTGGAAGAACCCAGTTTCCACAAATAAATATCTAAATCCTATACTTATTGGGAACCCTGCCATCAGTTTGAGCTATGTGGATATTAGATCTAGCAAAATCAGAGACTATTTCAACAAACAGAATGAATTTAACAATAAAACAAGCATATAATATTAAACAAACAAACAAAACCCCAAACAGTTTCTAGGCAGTGACTTTGTTCTCAAGCAAATATCATGCCAACATGATCCCTGAAAAAGAGTTAGAATATATGTTAGAATACGCTGAGGAACAGGAAGTCTTTATGTCACCAGAAACAAGAAAAAGGAACAACTGAACCTTGAAATAGTCCATTTTCTTCTAAATTAAAGGACATTCTCTAGCTATCAGAAAATTAAAAAAAAATACAATGGAAAGAACCAACTAGCCAAATCAATTCTAGGAAATAAATGTATATTGTGAGCTGGACCTGGATGACCTTGTTCTTGTGAGGGACTTCAACTTCCCAGATATCTGCTAGAAATACAACACAGCAGAGAGGTAATAGTCCTGGAGTGTGTGGAAGACAACTTCCTAACACAGCTGGTGAGCAAGCCAACCAGGAAAAGTGCCCTACCAGACCTGCTGTTTGTTATCAGAGAAGGTCTCGTGGGGGATGTAAAGGTTGAAGGTCGTCTTGGGCAGAGTGACCGTGAAATCATAGAGTTTTCAATTCTTGCAGAAACAAGACAGAGAGACAGCAGAACAGCCACCTTGGACTTCTGTAAGGCAGACTTTGTCCTGTTTAGGAGAATAGTTGAGAGTGTCCCTTGGGACACAGTCTTGAAGGGCAAAGGTGTCCAGGAAGGCTGGTCATACTTCAAGGAGGAACTCTCAAAAGCAAAGGATAAAGCCATCTCCAGGTCTGGGGATAAACAAACTGACAGGGAAGAAGGCCAGCCTGGCTAAATAGAGAGCTTTGTCTGGACCTCAAGAAGAAAAGTAGAGTCTACAGTCTCTGGAAAAGGGGGTCGGCTACTTACAAACAATATCAAGGTGTAGCAAAGGTATGCTGTAGAAAAATTAGAAGGGCAAAAGTCCAAGGTGAACTTAACTTGGCAACAACAGTTAAAGATAATAAGAAGATCTTTTTTCAATATATCAATTAAAAAAGGAAAGCTAGGGAAAATGTGGGCCCGATAATGAATGGGGTGGGTCGTAATCGCGGTTGTAAACTCCTCTGTCCGTGTTATTGTTGTTATTTCTTGCGCCCTTTGCTGTTCTGTTAAATTGCCTTTGTCTCAAACCACAAGTTTTGCCTTTTTCTTTCGATTTTCCCCTCCCAGCCACGCTGCCAGTGGGGACTCTGTTCTGTGCGAGTGGCTGCCACGTGGTCCTTTGTTGCCGTTTGAGGCCAAACCACCACAACTGGTGAGGCCACAACGGAAATACTGCATCCCGTTCTGGGCCCCCCAGTTCAGGAGGGACAGGTAACTACTAGAGAGAGTCCAGCAAAGGGCAGCGAAGATGATTAAGGGATTGGAGCACCTCCCTTATGAAGAAAGGCTCAAGGAGCTGAGACTCTTTAGCCTGGACAAGTGAAGGCCAAGGGGAGACCTTATTTATGTTTATAAGTATCTAAAGGGTGGGTTAAAGGATGTTGGAGCCGGACTCTTTTCGGTGGTTTCAAGCAATAGGACAAGGGGCAATGGGCTCAAGCTGGAACATGGGAAGTTCCATTCAAACATGAGGAAAAACCTCTTTATGGTGAGGGTGACAGAGCCCTGGAACAGGCTGCCCAGGGAGGTTGTGGAGTCCCCTTCTCTGGAGATTTTCAAGACCCGCCTGGATGCAGTCCTGAGTGGTGTGCTTTGGGCAACCCTGCTTTGGCAGGGGAGTTGGGCTAGATGATCTCTAGAGGTCCCTTCCAACTCTGACAATTCCACGATTCCCTATACTGAGGGGAGAGCTCGGTATGGCTTTGTGCAAAGTACAGTACAGATGTGGAGTGGCAATAAGATTTTCATGTTTACAAAAGTTGAAAGAATACTTGGTTCTGTTTTAAAATAGCATTATTCCCTTGTTGTATATACGAGTGCTTTGTACTATTCTAAATGGTTCACACACACTGTGCAAAGGCAAGCGATGTGGGCAGTGATTTCTTAGTGTGGACAATTTGCAAACTTCAAACCAGATTTAAAATTTGTGCTTTTATCAATATTTTATATTTTAGATCTTTATAGAAACTCATTACTGTTACTAAAACAGGTGTCTTTTCACAAATTAAATCTTTAAAAATTCTTAATTTAATTTTGAGACTGTGAAGAAATAGTTAACTTGGTCCAGCAATTAGTAACGTACTCCTTTCTGAAAGTCCCGAGACTGAAATGAAGGCTGCCAATCAGTAATAAGGCTGCTACCTTAAGCATGTTAGGAACCAGCATACAAGTGCTTGCTGTGGTTAGCTCCTTCAAATATATGAATAAGGTTACAGGGCTGGTCCTTTTATGAGGCCAGATATGGGTTCTCCTACAGTTTTGCAATACAGAAAATGGCTTAGTCTGTTTAGCAGAGGAGATTCAATGTGGAGTTTATTTTTTGAAAATAGTGAACATGAGAACTGGGGGGAAAAAAATAATAGGAGGTTTAACATGTTCCATACCAGATACAGCTCTGCTTATATTTTTGCCAGGGCAGTCTCTCTAATGGTTCTTTGTAAACCAAGATAGTCCAGAACAAAACAAAAGATCCAAGCAGCTGCTTTTCTCTGAAGACACACTAGTTGCTAGGGGTGTGACCTGGACTAAATCAGTCTCTCTTTAGCTGCTGGGTTTTGTGGTTGGATTTTTTTGTAATCAGGACTTGAGACCAAACATACAAATTGCAGAAGTGATGTGTTGTGAGATGGGATGAGACAATGAACAATTTTAGCATGGGTTACAAAACTGCACTCCAGACTTTCAGAACAACCACATTGTAGGAGAAGAAGAAAGCAGTAGCATGTGTGGGATGTTCAATATGTTCTGTGTTAATTTACTTGAAATAAAAGTATCTGAGTAGTTGAAATAAAACTATCTGGGTCATACTTAATACGCTTTTGGTTATTCCACGAGCCACATTTAATACTTGTGCTGGTTAATTAGGAAAAGGTTTTTTCCTAGACTTAAAAACCTTTTCAGAAATTATTTATTTTATAGTGAGATTGTTTTAAAATTGACTTTGTCTGAACAGAGACATTTACATTTCAAGTATTTAAAAGAGAATCAGAATCACTCAAATTCTTCTCTATCTCTAATTTAGCTAATCTCTGTGCTGTTCCCCTTTTACCAGAGGTACGAAGGGTTCTTTTGTCGAGAGCATTGTTTTTCAGACTGTGCTAATGCATCTTTAATCATTCTTCTTCCTCTTTCTTATGCATTTGCTCTATAGTTCTAGGTGGAATTGCCTCTTCAGATTTTTTCTGTCTTGCAGTGGCATATTCAGACTCAAATTGTTGTGCTCAGTAATGTCATTGTCACATTATAACAAGGAAGATGTATCGTAAAATGAGTTGAAATCTTCAGTGAGGAGCTGAGGGATCACGTTAGAGAAAAACATTCATTTTTATGCACCAAGCCATTATACTGGAAAAGGACACATTAAAACTGTCAAAGTATTTCAGCCTGTAATACCAGTGTATCATGTTAACAAGTTGTGGTGCATGAGGTTTTCAGTATTCTGGCTTACAAAGGGAGAAGATGCAGATGTTTCTAAATGGGCAGTTTGCTTCTGGATTATGAGTTTGGCAGTTGCTAACAGCAAACTTTGGTTTCAAAGTACTAGTAAATTAGATTATATTATTTGTCTAGTCTAATTAATACAGTCAAGTCAGGCACTGTCTCTTTTACTGTTGCTGCTATGTAATTCTGATCTTAGATTTGTCTGTGTTCAAGTAATCCATTAAAGGTGGCATGCAATATAGATTGTCTGATTGTTAATCAGCAGCTCAATATTTTTGTTTACATGCTGGTCAGAAAAAGGGATTTAAGTGAAAGATGGTGAGGGGAAAAATAGATATATCCAGATACAGAAAAGACTGACGTATGAAAAGAAAAATGGTACCTGAATTCAGCAAGCTGAAAGTTGAATTACCAAAGTGTCCATTTGAATAAAAAAAGCCCCATTAAATCTGTGAAAATATCTGCTTAAATCATTTTCCTATGCTTATTAGTGCAAACAGTTTTGAAATATTAACACCATCACAACACATCTCTGTCTCTGTAAGAACTAGTGTAAGCAGGAAAGTACAGTATCTGTTTTTTAAACCATTTCTGTGGTATCATTAGTGTGTGCCTATGACTTTGCTGGATAAGAAAGAGATTACAGTGTTTGCTTACGGTCCTCATGTTCCAATGCTCGGTGGCTGCCAGTGATTTACAGTTGCCTTTAACGCAGGGCTATTGGGATCAACTTCCAAAATAAAAGCCTTTTTGAGATGAGTGTCATCTTTTTGGAGTCTTGTGCTGTTGAGATTTTGACAACCTTTTAATAGCCAAAAAACAGGTCAAACCCCTCATTTTTACTCACTTGCAAATTCACCTAATTCCAAGAATGCCTTTTGCCATGTTAGGAGAGTGAGCCTGGTTAGACACAAGGCTAGCAGTGCATTTTGAAAGGAAGCTGAAACCTTTGCTTTCACTTATTTTGTACTCACAGGTTCTTGTTTTGTAGGCAGAAAAATTTATTAGTTTCATAACTGTCTTAAAGACCCCTCTTAATTTTGAGGGATAAAACCCACTGTTTAACTATGGAATAGCATGTAGCATAGTTCATACCCTGGTATACTACCTGCTGCTTCAGCCCTTTTTTGGAGAGACACTGGGGTGTCCTTCAGAGGTGAAAGGGCTTTCTGCAAGGGACAGAAAAAAGCTTTCATGGAAGCTGTTGGGCAGTAGTTACCTCTTCGGTTTCTGGAGTTCTACCAGCCTTCAGGATAGGTAAACATGCTTGGTGTATCTTTGTGTCACAGTACAGTCTCTTAGGCCTGTCTCTTGAAGCTAAGTGATTCCGATTAGTTCTAGTCTTTCCAGTGAAACTGCCAGTAGTATAGCAAACAAAATTTTTTTGGAGGGGGTTTGTGTATGCATGCAGATGCTTTGTTATGGAGACTGGCTGCAACAAAACACATAGACTCCATCGCACAAATGCTGTTTAATAAGCTGCTGCTCTTCCTCACCCCAGATATAAGACAGCACATCAGATCTTTTCTTGGTAGTTTCTAGGTATTTTTCTAGGTTTTTTTCCCCTAGGTTATTTTTCTCAAGCTCTCTTTCACCTGATGATTTTTGTCTTTCCTTGTTTGGCAGAATGGGACTATAGATCCTCCTGTGTCTTGCTTGGGATTTTAGTTAGGGGTGTAAGCTCAAATTGATTGGACTGGTATCAACAATTTTGAGTCTTAAGCAGGAAGCTGAAAATTGTTCTGGTATTTAAAACCCCAGTTTTTTCTCATCCAACTACTTTTGTTAAACTGCAGTTAAAATGGAGTAAGACTTTGCAACAAAAAGCTGAGCCAAGAAGAGAGTTCTGGAAAGAAAAAGTAACGTCACTTAAGTGCTGAGGAGTGTACTCAATCGATGCTACAGATGCAGAATGTTTCTGAGAAGCAGCACTGTAGGTAGAAAAGGAACACGTCATTAGGCTCAAGAAAAAGAGAATATCTACTTTTTAAAGTTGTCTTTAGATATTCAGGCAATATTGCTGCAGTATTTTCTCTGTATCTGAGTTAACTGATTGCAGGTAGCATCTGATAAGAGTGGTGTCATGCACGTGCATGTTATAGGTCATCTCAAGAGACACTGGGATTTTAACTTTTATATTAGGCCCTTTATACATGTCATATAATTTTTTTCAATGGTAAAAGCAAATACCAGAAGGTGTAAATATTTTTCATGTATCCTGTTATCTCATGTTCTTTTCTGCTACTCTAGTAATTTAGCAGTCAGTAAAGCAGTTCCTCAAATCTCGTAATTTTAAGCCTATAACCCCAAGAATAATTTAGCAGGTTAAATATTAGTCTTAATTTGAGATCTTGTGTGGTAGTCTAGAATGAATTTTTTGATGTGGGTTTTTTTTTTGTCTTTAAGATTGGCTGGTTTTATTCAGAAAAGAAACCCTAAACAGAATTTCATATGTTTGTTTATACACGTTTTCCAGATTTTAATACATAAAGGAATGTCTTCAGTTGACCCACGTGTTTCCACATCTGGCTCATGCCCTCTTGATACATTGCTTGATACTTTTCTGTGTGATGTATAAGGAGCTGTGACCATGTAGTTGTAGAACTGATGTAGCAAGAACTCAGTCACTCAGTTCGCTCAGTCAGTTAAGAATATTTATTTGAAAACTGGGATATTTCCAGCTGAACTACAATGCTGAAGTGCTTCAGCACAAAGCACTTGAGACCTAATGTTGATTATAGAGCAGAGAAATGACTGTTTCTCTGTTTGAGACACCTCATAGATTATCTTTGTACACTTATTTCCATCTTCCTGGTGTCTCACAGGACTCATTGTAGCCTTATCTTCTTATTACAGAAGGCAGATGTTACCTTATCTTCCATGAATGGGTGCCCCCACTTTGCTTTACCTTCACATTCGAGCTGTCCCCCATGGCAAGTTGCTCATTGTTTAAAAAAAACCCTTTTTGATAAGTGTACTATCTGATTAATACTCTGACCAAATAAGAGTAAGGTAACATCTGAAGAAAGACTGGGTTAAAGAATCCTGAGGATGCCAACCAAATGTTGCAGAAGACAAAAGGGACAATTTCTCAGGTGAGATAGAGAGAAAATGCAGACTTCTTTATAGTGAGTCTGGATTCCAGAAAATTCTCCTAGCCATTTAATAAAAATTGAAAGCAAGGAACAGGGTGTAAAGCACTGGAACTGAAAGCCTGTGATGTCTGTAGTTGCAAGATGGAAAAGAGAAAACAGGTTTCTGTCAAGGAATAAATAGGCCTTTCCTTTGTACCCCACAAGATGCTTCTTCAGGGGGGCAGATAAGCAGCACGTGGACCAGAATAAGGATAACAATTAAAGGAAGAGATTGAGTGTCCCTGGGAATACTCTAGGTATTCCAACTCTAGTAGGTTGGAGAGAATTTCCTGAGGAAAGGATTGGATATTGATAGCAGGGGCCACAATTCACTCCAGTTTGACCAGCTAACAGACAAAGAACAAGTTCAGAACCATTGGAAGTGGAGAGATGAATGTGTTTAGTATTATGGGAAGAACAGCCAGAGGATTAAATGGCAGTGAATCTATACCATGGAAAGCAAGCAGAAAAAGAGACAAATTCTTGTTGTGTTGTCAGGATGCAAGCTGGAAGTGTGGGGAGAGAAGAGGTCATTTTTTTAGATCATGTCCTGAAGAGATATGTGGTTATTTAAGTATAATATTAATTGCCTAAATATAGTATAAAGAATCCCACCCCTGTCCACTTATCTTCCAGGCAAAACTAGATACTGTAGAGAATGTAGTACTGATGCTAATGACAAGGGAATGTGCTACTGATTGGTGATTCCCAATGGACTTTTTTATTTTAGAGGGAGCAGAACTAGAGCCTACAGACTATTTGCTTCTGTTCTCCTTCCCATTTTGTATCCCTTCTGTATCAGACATGTCAGAAGACATCAATCAGCCAGTAAAGAATCCAGCTTGATAGCAAACTAGACCATAAATAATGCCTTCTGCCAAAGCACAGACGATTCTCAAACTGATGAGAACAAAACAATACAGAAGTATTAATTGCCTCTTTAAGACTATAAAACCACTCTGCTGCTTGGAGCAGTGCAGCTCTTTAGAATCTTTAGCTGCTAATGACCACTGGATTCTGAGGGGCTACAATTGTCTTCCCAATTATTTAAGAACCTGAAGCAGTCTCTGAGTGGCGAGTATTAAAAAGGAAAATCAAAGCAATGTGCTATATTGTGCATTAAAATGATTGGTGTATGGTACTGTGTTTTTATGTAATTTAATATTTGGAAAACTAAAGACAATTAAATAAAAATAGTGTTTCCCCCTATTTCTAAGTTAAAAAAAATATTATTTTGAACAAATCTTTAAGGAGCTTTGTCTCAGAAATAGGGAATATACTATTCCTTTAATATTTTTTATGAGATATAAATTTTAAAAAGCTTGGCCTACTGTAGAGAAAAGCAGTGTTGAAGGACTTGTGCTGTTGTTTGTACAGACACATGAATGGAAATTCAAGCTGAGCAGAACCACTGTTGCTGCTGCCTTTCCTTCACTGAATGTTAGCTGTGTGATGATTGAATAATAGCTGGCTGTTAAGTAGTTTCCCTGCTCTGGCCAAGGGGCCCACTCCCTCCTTTCCCCAGTAGTCATGATCTGTAAAAAGAGGCTTGTGACCTTCAGCTGACTCAAGAAAAGGTAGGTGCACCTCCAGTGATACCAGTACCTCCAATAGACACAAAAGAGCATAGGATAATTCAAGGTGAGAGGAACCTTGGAAGCAGGGTTGATTTCAGAGCTGGATAGGGTTGTTCATGGCCTTGTCTAGTCATGTCTGACTATTTCTAGAGCTGGGGACTCCACAGCCCTCTGGCACAGAAAGGGAAGAGAGAGAATTCCTTGTTCCATGGCAATGAGGTGAGGGAAGATGATCTTTTGTTGTGGTCACATCAGATGGATCAGTGAATTATGTGAGCACTCATTTGAGAGACATTTGAGAACATTGTGTCCACCAGAATTTAAGAACTTGGAAAAAGAAAATCTTTCTCCAAGACCAGTACCAAACATCACCTTTCAGAAATGAGCAGTAGTCTTCATAAATACTTCTGTGGTTGGACTGAACTGTATTTGTGTGGGGGTATAACAACCACTAACTTATCTGAACTGCTGTGAGTTGGAAATTAGTAGCTGAAACAAATGAACAGTCTCTACACTAAAACAATGCTATATACTTTCAGCCTGGCTGAAGACTGAGCAACATTTGATGGATGTTTGCATGGGTGGATAGAGGTAAAGCGCTTAACTGAAGACCTGGCTTGTAGCAGAGGAGAAACTGCCTGAGTTCTTCATTAGACCAAGAAAACAACTTGGGCTGGTTTTAGCATGTGGTCCCAAGAAGAGCCTGGAAAGGAGTTTTTGTCTGAAAGAATTTTGAAATTACGAAAAGGTGCTATCTTGGCATCTTTGTGCTCATAAAACTGAGCTTGCCACATTTTGTGACTTAAAAGAGCTGCACCAAAATGTCTGATCCCAGCACGTATTTGCTGTCTGCTCATTACGAGTTGTTGTGATTTGCAACCACCAGTGATTTACAATGAAAAAAGGCAAATTAAAACAGATCAGGTAGACATTTGGTTCATGTTTATAGAGGTAAAGGTGATTTTTGGCATGAGAAAGGGTGGTTTGGGAATGGGGTACAATAAAAATACTAATCCAGACAGGTACTGAACACTGACATGTTGCTGCATGTAATAAGGTTGAATGAAGTCAGTAATGTTTGACTGTAAAATGAATTGCTGAAGATTCAGATTTAACCGTTTGGTCAGGCTGTTTCACTGCAGTACAGATTTTAAATAGCACCTGAGCTCATCTTTCTGTAAGACCTGAGAAGGGGGAAAGAGCAACTCTCCTGCTTTAGGAAACATCAGCTAGAATCAAAGTGGCTAGTGTTACACCTGAAGGAATATTGGTAATCGCCCCACATCCAAATGAGTAATTAGCTGAAATAATTATCATCCTTGAGATGAATTCACACACTTTTTTGCCTGTGACAGTATCAAGGATAACAGGTGTTGAGAGTGCCTTGAAGGGACAAAGATTAAAGATTATTTCATTATCTGGATTCCTTTAGGCGGATAAGTCTTGCATTTTATCCTGTCATGCACAGAAAGGTCTAAGCAGCACCTTGTTCTCCTCATGCTTTGGCAGTTTTGAAGCTGAGCTTTTGACAGAGAATGAATATTGTTTAATCTGGGAGAATGGTCTGTCCTTGAGAATTCAGTAAACTATTTCTGTGTCTCTGCACAGTCTGATTCCTGCTCAGAGGCCCAAGGAAAACTGCAAGTAAGGATGCCAAAGAGACACTGAGCAATAGTCTTCTTTTACTGAGGTTTAGGTTAATTAGGAAAGCAACTATTTGAACAGTTACCTTACTTGGAGACTTGTTGATGAAATACTGCACTTTTCCAACTCATTGTTTCAAGATTTGCAAAGTAGCATGGTAAGGAGTGCTGCCATTTCTTCATGCATGCTTTTAGATACTTTTGTTTTGTTAGTTATATAGAGGCCAGATCGTATTAGGACAAAATATCCTTATGGAGCGTGCCCTAGAAAACATCAACTTTTACTTCCTTACTCAAAGGTTGTGTCAGAACCAGCAAACTTTCAAATGCAGAATAACCCCTTCTCAGCTAGACATTCTGCTATTCCAAATACTCTGCAACTATTATAATAATTTCCATTTTTTTTTTTCCCATTTCACAGCAGTGACCTGCAGGAATAACGTCTCTTAAAACTGTTGCTAGTTTGATATCTTATTTCACAGTATTAGATTCCATGACAGATCTGTTAGTGTTTGGATCCCAAGAAGACGTGATAGAACAAGGGAGAGATGGGGTGCATGGAACTGGCTGTTGCAATAGTTCATCTGCATGAACATGTTTCAATTTAAAGCTTTACTATTTTCTCCTTTAACTCCACTATAATTTGAAGGACATTTTTCCTGGCTGGTGCATGTTTGATTAATGATCTTTCTTTTACCTGCTCTCATTTTATTCCTCACCAGGATGCCAGTATTTACCCATTTAAGTGTTACACATTTTTCTGATTTGTGATCCTTTACTTTTGCTTTCTACTAATCTGTTCGTTGCTGCTTTTTTTGGGTGGGTGTTTTGTTTTCTGTTCTATGTTTCTCAGCTATGATTTATGATTCCCCAGAGGTGAAGCAAGCTAGAAATAAGATGTGTCTTAAGCCCATTTATTCTTAATGGCAATCCCTAACATCCTGTAGTTCAAAGGCCCATAAGTAGTTCTAAGTGTCTTACAACTTAACTACTGCTCATGGAGCAAGGTGCATCTACAGTGTGCTCTGTGTAATAGATCTGCTTTTAAGAAGAACATGCTGCTGATGCAGCACTAAAGTACGTGGATCTTTGTTACTAGACACTGCCCTCTCCAAAGTTAATCAGTATTAAGAGTTTTCTGTTAGAAACTATGGTAAGTTCTTTTCAACAGTGAAGTAATCAATTCAACCTGGCCACAACCAAGGATTTTTGCTTAAGAATACCGTAGGAATTTATGGTGTGCTTCACTGCAGTAGGTTGGTTCTGTAAATGGTCAATCTTTCTGCTGACTACTCTACTGCAGACCAGCATCTCCACATGAAGAAATACTTTCTTTCTTTTTATTGGGCTTCAGTTTTGAGAGCTGTCTGTGTTTTTTCTTTGATGATTTATGCAAAACCCTTGCATATTTGAGTACACATCTTTAAGCTGGCAGCTAGCCCCTTGCCTCTAACTGACATTCACCTGCAACCACCTCTGTCTCCAGGAACCATCATAAATAGATGAATGCATGTCCACAGGCATGAACTAGCAAGAAGCAGGAAAAGCTACACAAGCATAGTTACAGATGGAAAATTGGAGTAAAGGTTGCATGGGGGTGATTTCGAGTGAGACAAAGTACTTCTACTTTCTGCCAAGGTGTCATCAGAAGACAGTGAAGATTAGTCAGACACTTGTGAGCATGGTTAAGTTTGAAGAAAGTTCAGGCTGGCTCCTATCTTCCACTGAAAGCAGCTTCCTCATGTCTACTTGTGCTTCTCTCTGCATTTCATGTAGTACTGCTGACATAGTTTTGAAGATGCTTTGATCTTTTTTGTTTCCCTCCATATGGATACTTAAGAAAACCCTTAGATAATTAATTTGGACAATAAATATTCCTTGTTAATTTATATTTTCAGTATGGATATACACTTGCTGAGAAAAGCTATCTACAATAAAGCTAAGGATAAATTGAGCATGCATAACTCCCGTATTTTGCCAAGGAGTTACTTAAGTGCAAATGGATGGTTTGAAATTCCACTACCCTCAGGTCTTCGTAAACTGGAGTTCTCAATAGTCTTGATGTTCAAGGAACCAAGCTGTAACAAAAACATTCTGATAAATTGAAAAATTTGAAAACTTCACATCATCCAAAAAGATCAAAGTCTTGTTTGAATAAATGTTGCTGCATTTTGCCTGTCAGGGACTGAACTGATCTGTCTTTCTAGAGATGGTTCCTCCACCTCTCATGGGACTCTCCCTTCATGTTCATGGGTTGTGCTTATAGACCATTAATTTTTTTCACTTTAACACTCTAGTCTGAGAGCTACTAATGGCATGTTAAAGAAAGGACTGATTGTGCAATGTTTTCTTGCAAACAGTATGAACAGTCCCAGTGACTGTCAATGAGTTGCTTTTTCAAGAGTTTTTAAGTTTTAACTGCTGCTTATCGTCCTAGAATTCTGCTGTCTTAAGCTCCTAGCTTCAGTGTGACACCACCTTTATAGCATCCATTTCTGAATAAGTAGGGAAGTGGAGTAGCCTGTGGAACTCTACCATTGATTGAGAAAAACAGAGGGAAAAACACTATATTTGAAATAAACTGTAAGATCTCGTGCTGATTATTTACAGAGGCTGCTATGAGAAAATGTAGATACTTAATGCATAGGTGGGATAAACCCAGACAATATTTGAACATTTGTAATTCAATTTGTAAGCCAAACAGTTTAATATTGTTGAAGATATTAGAGATACTTCCCAAAAGGTAGAGAAGACAGATGTCTGACCCCCTCAGGACTCCCATAAGAGCTGGGTACTTCAAGGTACTCAGCACAGTGCAATTTTCACGTCTACATACCCTGAGGCAAAGTGGAAATATTTTTCCACTCTTTCTATAGAAGATAGCTATACATAATTCAAAAAGTCCCAAACCCTCTTAGTGACCTCCCCAAATTCCTTTTCTTAAGCATTTATACACCCATATAACAGATGGGGAATACTGAGGCAGATGATCAAGGGAAAACAAAGTACTGGCAACTTCATTGAAACCTACTGTTTGTGTTCAGCACTGAGAGAGAGAGTAATCTGGGGCATTCCCTGCAGCTTCCAGTGTGGAACCCGCTCCTCTGCCTACCAAGGCGTTCCCAGCAGATGGGATGTTACCAGGGAGCTTACATGCTGGTCTCTGCTTTGTGTTGCATTTCAAATCTAACACCTGCATGATAATCCATCGCAAAAACACATAATGCAGATATATTTTAAGAAGGAAATTGAGCATGCAAAGAATTAAGGTAGTGCATTGATGAGACTGAAGCTATTTTGAATAAGAACAAACACCCTTAGGCTTTTGGGATTTTAGTACAGAATTTTGAAAATACATCAAAGAGGGAAAAGTAAATACTGGTTTTTCAGCTATTGACACTTCCAATTTTATTTAAGCAATATGAATTGGATGTTTCACACAGTGTGATTTCCTTAGCAAGATAAGCATTTGCTCTTGAATGTAGAATCAGACTTTTTGCATTGAACTGTAGAAAATGTAGGAAAGTTGGTCTTATTTCAGTAGCATTAACTATAGTTCCAGAAAGTTTTCCTTCACTCTTCCTGATCTTAAACCTTCACTTTCACAAGAAATATGTGACCTAGGAACTCAAAATATTACAGTCATTATATGGTAAGTTGACTTAGGCTTAGAGTACCTTTTTTATATTTCTACATGTTTAAGTGCAGTGTAACAAACGAAACTTTAGCCACCTGTGATTTATGTGTTTACCTTTTAAAAATATTCAGAATTTTCAAATGGTAAATATTATCAGCTATTTTTCATCCTGATCACTAATATAAGATTTTATGTATCTATTAACAGAATTTGACAAGGTTAATAATGTAGTGGTTTTTACAGGTTTGCAATGAAGAAAGCATTTTCCTTAGGTACCACCCCAGTCATTTTCCTATTCCAAATCACTATTCCTTCAGCATCTAGAACTCAGCACATGGAAAATCAATTATATTGCTAGGCAATTCCATTCATGTCAGAGGCCTGTTAAAATTTTAATTGTTGTCTCTGATGTGGTTTGGAGAAGCAAACCACCAAAGATTTCCAAAACTCTATGGTGTAGTTGGGAAATACTTTAAGCAATTGATGCTACCGAAATAAGTTATTCTGTGAACCTGCTGCTTCTGATTGGTTTTGTCCCTTGTGTTTGTTTGTGTAGTCAGGCAGTAAACCAGATCAAGAATCATCAAGGCCTTTGCTCCTCATTAGCTTTTGTTCATAAATCTTTCTGGCACACCTAAATGCTATATAGTTAGTTCTTGATGCCCACACCTCCCCGGATGTCTGTGCAAGGAGGTGTCATCTTTGGAGCTGGGATCTGAAACCTCCTGAAGACTGGAGAGTGGGGCTTAGATGTATCTGAGCATTTGCATATATGATGGTAGGATATGACGGAGATTCTCCTGAGTTTCTATGGTATTTGTTGTATAAGGAACTGAATGACTTGGAGGAAGTATGTATTGTCTACTATAGCTCTTGATTCAGTCTTAAAGTATGATGGCTCTTTCTAGATTCAGGCCCAGGATCTTGGGAGGCCCATCACAGTAATTATCCTGCGTGAATACCCTGACCTGGGCAGTGTGCTTGTTTGATCTGTCTTTTTACATATTTTTTGTAATACCATTATTAGTATTGTAATAGGGTACTACTATTTTATTATAAAGTATCCGTTTTTATTATTGAAAGGACCTATGGAAAAGCTAAGCAGAGTTGGTGTAAATATTTTTAAAATCTAGGGAATAGTTAAGTTATGCAAAGCTTGGACATTTTAAAGAGAGGTATGAGTCTTTTGATGAATAGGAAATGTGTTAGGAAATTCTAATTAATTATTAATCTATTGAAAAAGGAGCTAGAAATATTAATATTTTATATCACAGATATATTTATATAAAATAATTTTGTAGTTGGTTAGTTAGCTGGTTAGAGTACTGCTTCAAACAATCTACAGAAACAAGTGAATTCTCCTTTATCTCAAATATAATTAGCCATTTAAATGTCTTGGGTCAATTATTTATTAACACTTTATTCATCGGGGTGTAACTTTTATTAGGCTTTATTGCTATCAGAAATTATATCCTACACAAATACAATAGAGATTTAAATGTTCTGTAGAATGAGCCAATGCTTCCTGACTTTATTGCACAGTATTGTAATGAACCTTGACCAGCTGTAGATTTGATAAGTGTAAAATATTACTTCTTGATGTTAATTTTGTTCCTTTTTAATGACTGATAATCCATGTCGATTTAGTGTGATAGTCACAATCCAATACTGTTTTCCTGCTATAAATGTGATTGTAACAGGAGCTATTAAGTGTGTCTGCATAATAAAATTAGTCAGGGAAGCTCTGTATATTGTTTCCAGGTCTTTGGATTTTCATTATAGTAGTGGAAGTTGTTAGACTGTAAAGCTTGATGGTTACGAGCTCAGACAAGCTCTTTTCTACTTCTCTGCCAAGCAAAGGGGTAATGATGCTGCACTAAGAAATCTGTTCTCACTGTTCTGGAAAGTGCATCATATATAAACATAGGGTATCATCTTGGGGAGAGCGTGAAAGGTGTCACAGGGGAAGAAAAGAGGAAACTCATCTGGGCAACATAGTATTACAACTGCATAAGAGTTGCTTAACGAGACAAACTTGGCAGCTGAATGTCTGTGTTGGGAAACAATAGTCATGACATCTCCTGCAACACAAATAAATCAAATGTTGGCATTTGTCAGAATGCCAAAGCATTTGAAAGGATCCTAGTGAGGAAACCTAGGCAGCAGCCTCTCCTTTCCCTTATCACCATCCAGCAGCAGACTCCACCTTTAGATAATGAACTGTTACATCAGAGAAATTCTAAGAAACACACACTTCTTCATAGACTTGCTTTTGGTCTCATTTGGTCTTGTCTAACCCAAAGGCTTCTATTTCAGTTCTCAGGCCTCTAGGTGAAGTGGAGATATTTTATAAGAGTGGATAAAATCCCAACTGTGAGAATAATCAAAAAGTAGTTTCTATAGCTTAATATAATTTTCTGTAGGGTCTTTTTTTTTTAAGTGAATAGTTATGTGATCTCTACTGATATCTTGGCAGAATAGTAACTAAAAACTTTATATATATCTGGGTAGTATCTCAAAAGAAACCATCCTGCAGTAAAGCAAATATTTAATGCCTGAGTTTTTCTTACTTACCTTATTACAAAGGTAATGGAGAATTCTGTTATTGATGTCAGTGTAGACAAGATTTTGCCCATGGTAATTTTTGGTTGGGGAAGCCACTGCTCTACTGGTGTGAGAACTTTGCTGTGCTCTCTTTAACTGTCCGGATAACTGTACTGACCATTGGGGTAGGACAAGAACTACTTTCACACATACACTGATACTGTTGGCTGAACGTAGGCTTCTATTTAATTAGCAGTTTATAGGGAACAGTTTATAACATTTCACTGACAAAATAATAGTTCATAGCTTTTTGATACAAGATAGGGATAAATCTAAGGATTTATAACTTTCTACATTATTTATTTCCAGTGTTTTCTCTGACACTTGGAAAAGCTCCTGAAGGGGGAAAAAAAAAAAAAACAAAACAGAAAGCAAGCTGACAGGTATGTGCAGAAGTAACTGTTTTGCCTAAAGTTTGCTATAGCATCTTTGCATTTTGGTGGCTGCATGGTAGAAGCTGTGAGGCCATTCTGACTTTGAGTACATGCTTACAGGGATGTTTAGATGTCATCAGTCAGTTCTGTGTTATTCAGCCCAGCTATACTGGGGAGCATTCAGATGTTCTTCCCATATGCCTGCAATTTCTATGAAGGCTTTCAAAGTATAGTGTAACACAATAAAACAGTGGTATAAAATAAATTTAGTATCGGCCTTTCTGCAGAGATCTTTAGGCTGCCGTTATAGCTGATATATACTCCTTTGGGGAGGATTTCTGCAAGTATTTCTAGAAGTCAAAGGGGTTTCTGCTTTGCTGGCTCAATTCTCTAGCCAGCACTACTTGAATTGGGCTCTGCGCAGTAATTTCAAGGAGTGCTGGCTGGTGCAGGGCTGCCAAAGGACGAAATACCAGGAAACTAGTTGACACATAACAAGTATCTGAAATCCGGCCAACATCAGTGGGAGATTAAGCAGGTAGTCAGTGCATCTGCAAACTAGAGCATCTATCCATAATTGGAGCTATTTCATCAGTATTCCCAGAGGACTTTGTGGGAGAAGTTCAGTAACTGGTTCCTTTATTCATCTAGAACAACATGTCATTTGGTTGGGAAGATGCTCAAAAAAACATAAAGAAAAGGGAACTATTCACTTCACCAATTTATAATTCAAGTTATTGGAACAAGTTCCTAGTACCCCATTTGATTCTCTGGAGATGAAGATGTCCCATATAGATTTAGCTCTGTTCTTTTGCTCCAGTTCGGCACGAACAAGAATACAAAAGGTATTCCTTGCAAATAAACACTGGGCAGATACAAAGAAACACTGTGCAAAACCTGAGCCAATGCAATGAGCTTCAGAAGGATCAGATCCACAGATGTGCTGACTGAAGTTTAAGAGGCAACTTAACAGATGTACAAAGCTGTAGATCAGAGGGGATATAAAACAGTTAAACTTGCTTAAAGGCACAATGTGTCACAATCTAACGATTACATGCATCCTCAGCCCGACAGAAGAGGGAACATACGCTCCGCTATGTGCTCTTGGCTGTAGGCATGCCAAGAAGATTATAAAAATGCCATGCTGTGATATGTTGCCCTCCTGCCTGAAAGGCTACCATTAAGCTGCTTATTTACTGCACCTATTCAGGCAGTAGTGTGGTTCAGAGTGCTACCTGTCTTCTTGCTGGATAAATTAGTTGTGGATATCACAGGATTATTGCTGCCTATTGTTCAGTCTGGTGAAGGTGGAAACAGATGAAAGACACTGATCTGACCTTGTCATGTTTTGTGTAAAATAAGAGATGCTTTTTCTTTTGTAGTGAGTGTTATGGTTGATCTTGGTAGGACTGATTGCATTAGCGAGTTTGGAGCTAAATTAGAAAGGTTAACATACTAATGAAGGCAAAAATTTTATCTTGTTCATATATATATAAAAAGGGAGAAAGATGGAGGGGGGAAGGCTGTGGAGGTGTGGAGAAAAGTGCATGTCACTAGAGCTTTGTACTCTCCTTCTGGCTTTGTAAATCAGCACTACCTGAAATGAAATCTTCAAGAGAACACACAGGAAAACTTAGCCAGCCCCTCAACTCAAAACATTTTTTAATATAAATTGTTGTGCCCTCATATTTTTATGATATATGGAGCTGTGAACTTTAAATTAGTGATAACATAAATTGACAAGTACAGCATTAAAAAATAAACCATGCAGCCCTACAGGCTTAATTATGAAGTGAGCAGGAAGATAGACTCAGAAAATCCTGTTTCAAAATTTTACCTCACATAATATAAATAAAAGATTATGTCTTCCACTGGTAGCCTATAGATCAAAAGGGTAATATAAAATGACTACTCTAGTATTTATTTTGCTTTTATGATGTGTATAGATAAACTATACATTTCTCATTTTCTTATGTCTTTTAGCTCTACACAGTCAGAGACACTTAGATATGGATATAATTATGGATACTTAGGTATAAATTAGTATCTGCAATTATTTTTATATTTCATATAATACTTTGAAAGTCATGCTTTCTCATTATCAAAACAAAAATAGTAAATTTAAAAAAGTATTCTAATCAATAATATGGCAAGTTGAATATAAATTAGGCAAATAAAAAAGTAACTGTTGATTGGAATTATTTTAGAAATTTTGATTTTGAAGATAAGGATGTTTTAGACAATCACTAAATATCAGACAGTTAGTTATGACAGTATTTATTGCATAGACGTAAATATGTTATAATATAAACACTTATCTTCACCATGTGGGTACCATGCGTGCTGAAGTGATAATTTTCATTGCTGTTTTAAAAACTTGTTAAGTTTGATTAAGGCATTGGAGCGGGTTTTCTTTTTCCTGATGAACCATTGCTAACTGGAAACATTTTACATGGCTTCAGCTTTTAGTGGCCAAAAGTTGAGTTGTAATAACAACAATCAACAACTATAATTTTGTTGATGGTTACAGCAAAACATGCCTGAAGTCTATGACAGGATATCTGAAGTGAAGATCTGAAATGTTCTGAATTCCCAGCTATACGATTTTTATTACTTGCAAAAAAGGAGCGGAAATTAATCTAAAAGTAGCAGGTGCAACTTTCTCTTTCCTTCCTTCCTTGAATGCCAGAATAAAATCTGCTAAAATAGCAACTGACATTTAGCCAATAACATTTTGTCACATTAAAAGTGACGGAAATCAGGCTCAGCATCAGGAAATACTAGCACCTTTTAATAAGGGCTTACTAAAACTAAACATCGGTATTTTTCCTTTTTACATCTCAGAATACATGGTGTCCCTGGTGATGGGATTATCAGAAAAGTGTCAGGCTGTAGTACACAGCCTGACAGCCTGAATTGTTCTAACAAAATAATTAACTATTTCTGTATTTGTTTTTTTATGATTTGTGATCGTATCATGCAAAGCCTTAGTTTGTGAAAGTAGCCATCTTAATACCAGTCAGGATGATGGCTAAAGCTGAGATTTTCTGATGCTGGCTTACAGCACTGAGCCCTCTTGGAGTGTATTTTAACTGGCAATTATTGTATTTTATTATGATCAATCAGGATGAAAATTGACTTGGCTCCTTAAAGCCTAAATCTCTTTATATCATTATTAGTCCTGCACTTTCTTCTTTGTCCCTCTCTCACAGTCTGCCTCCATCACACACATTTGCTGGATAAAGATAGCCCTTTGCAGAATTGAAGGAAAACATCCTATCAGCCTTAAATTGAATTTAGTATAAAAGATACATTATAAAAATAGAGTAATGTTTTAATTTTTCATTTTCCATTATGTTTGGAATTAATAATATTTCAGAAACTTCTGTAAAATTAATGTTGTATTGTCCTCATAACGCATGAGAATCAGAAAAAGAAAGTCTGTCGACTGTACTAACATTTTTTCCTTAAAATACTGCTAGTCTGGAGCTAAGACTAGTGGTTTTGTCTGCCGGCACAGCCAGACCGCGGTCTCCTCTCCCTTTTGGAGTATAATGGTATCTCTTCTCTGCAGTTAATTTTTGCCATTTCCCAACCCCCTCTCTCCCCACCCCGCCCCGATCTTTGAGGAAGATGATGTAGGAATACACACAGCTACATCACAGCAGATTTCTGATTCGTATCTGACTTTACTGTAATATGACTCCACAGCCAAACTATTAATTCCCTAAACCAGCTGCTGTACACCGTAACTGCTTCCTTTGGACTGAAATGATGATACATCTGTAAAATCAGATTGTATCCCTTTTTCAGCTGCTCCAGGTAGATGGCTTCCAAGTGCTGCGATATATCTGATTATTTCATGACAAGGTGATGGAGCTCAGAGAGCATCACCACTGTTGTCAATCTAAACAGTGCATAAGTATGTCTCCAGAATTTATAAGATTTAACTGCAGTAGCACAGCTGTGTCTTGAGACATTAGGGGTTTTGTTAGCTTTTTAGGAAACTATGAATTCAAGGAGGCTTTTGGCTTAAATGAAAAGGAACAAAGTAATGAAGAAGAAGGCATATGCACTTATGCTAACTCTCATGGAAGGACCTAAATCACTGCAATTGTAATTAATGGTAATCACTGGCAAATCTGCCTTAAATGTGTAATTAATCCTAAGCATGTAAGTAGTCTGATGTAAATGGAACTGCCCAGACACTCGTATACTCCCATGCACAAAATTAGTCAGGCACTTGGCTTCTCCAGTAGGGCTGGATGGAAATGCAAAACTCTTCTGTTAAATCACCATGGGCTCAGGAGAATCATGAGGTTTAATTACCTTCAACCAGGGTTAAAGAGGGATGGAAATACCCTGTTGTGCCAGAAAAGTTCATCCAAATGTCACTCATAATGGCAGGACAGACCAGCTTAAGGGAGCAAGCCTAGGTGAGGTTTTATTGCATGGCAGTTACTGGTGAAGCCAAGCTACTGCAGGAAATTAATGCAAACCCAGGGTAATCAACCTGGGATGGGGTTGAGATTGTTCATTCAAATTTAGAGGTGTCTTTCTGTTTGCAAGTGTTGAGGGGAAAATTACCTAGGTCATGTAATTGACAGTTGGAATCATTTTGGGGAGACTTTAAGTACTGCAGTACTAATAGGTAAGATTTAAGTATATTTCTCATTTTTCATGTGTGCCAATCGGAAGCTGCACACCCCCAAAACAAAGCAGTGGTGGAGAGGGGGAAAGGTGTAAACGATCCCAGAGCTGTATAGGCTAGAACAAAGTTAGAACTGGATCCTGTGAAAACATCAGGGTAATAGGCAACCAGAGGGGTTAAAAAGCACTGCTAGAAGTTTTGCAGCACTAAGTAACAAAGTTGTTTTTTCCCAAACCTGGTAATAACTTGCACAGAGGTGTCAACCCTTCACTCCTTGTAACTGACTGAGAAAAAACAGTTTCCAAAGAAGAATATAGTTGTTAAGAGCTTGGAGGATGAGATTTGAGGGTGTGGGAATATTGGTCAGAAATTAAAAGCTGATTAAGAAAATTGGAATTCATTGTGGGTTTGATATGTTGTAATTCTACAAAAATTCGTGCCTAATTCTACCACTGCTAACATAGCTAATGAAAACATAAATGTGTTAATTATGTACTGTAATAGTCTTTATTTTCTACGTAAATCTGTTTTCATCTGTAATCATAACTTTTATGATTTAAAAATACACGTGCACGCTGATGTCCAGTTAAATCAGTGGTTACTGCTTCAAAAAGCATGTTATTCTGATTGAACAGTCATAGTTCTGATAAAGGACTAAACCACTGCCATGTAACCTACATGTGAAAACTAAGCAAAAATTGCTGTGATATTGAGCAGAATAATATTTACAGATTCAACTTCCTTTGAAGGGAAGCTCTATGAGGCTTTACTCTGCAGAACACTTTTCTCCAAAACATAATGTAATTCAGTGAGTAAATGTATATACAGCATTTTTTTTTTTTACTCTTTAACTGCGTATTTTCTTTTTACTACATCTTTTCAGAGGATGAGTTCATTCAACCTCAACAAAAGATATTCAGAATCCTGAAGATAGCTTTATTTTATCCTGCTTTGTGTTAACCAGGATTTGACATACAGTCCTGGGCTATACAGTTTTATGGGGTTTTTTGATTGTCTGGAACTTTGAGAAAGCAAATATTTTTGTTCAGAAATTTTGCAAAGCTTGTGAAGTTTTATGGTTTCTCCCACTGTGACCAATAGCTGGTAAATGGTGCTGCAGAACACTTGGGTAGCCAACATCTTGTCTGAATCCAGAAAAGCGTATACAGATACAAGGAAAATATCTGGCTTTCACAGTCTTTCTGGCACCTAAACAGTGAGACAAAACAGTCTCATTTTTAACTGACTTTTAAATCATTTATCCAGTCAGTGCAAGCTGGTCTACTAAGGTAATCTGAGAGCTTTGCCTTTCTGAACACTGCAGATCTGGGCATGCTGCTACTCAGAGCAGTGCAATGTTACGTGTCCAGGAAGAAAAATGGTGATATGAAGTCAGCTTGGCTCTAGCCTAGTGATGCTTTGTCAATATTGTATTGGCAATCCAGTTACTATAAGAAACGAGGACATTATGTAGCTGTTAGGAGCTAGAAAATAGATTGTTTACTATGTTACATGCCATCAATCAGTTCAGTGAGTAAACTTGAGCTCTGGTGACTGGTGTAATTTCCCTCAAAAGCCCCAAGTGTGTCTGTTGCTTAATATTTATTTGGATTAAATTAACAGCAAATTAAAACTATTTTTTTTTTTTTTATGTGTAAGAATTAAAACAACTTTAAAACTTATTGTTTTAATTTGAATAGTAGTAATTAAATTAACATGATTACAAAAATAACTATAGAAAAGTCAGTGCAGAAAAGCCATACACAATGAATGTGTAAAGCATTTTGAATTTAATTCAAATTGGAGATGAGTAATATAATTAAAGATTACTTCTTTAGTAAGTTAAGTAATAATGCAACAGATGAAATTAAATTTATAAAGGTTAGTTTCTTTGAAATATTCCTCTTTGTGTTTGCAGTGCATCTGCAGTCAA
This sequence comes from Scolopax mira, assembly GCA_004320125.1. Taxonomy (NCBI): domain Eukaryota; kingdom Metazoa; phylum Chordata; class Aves; order Charadriiformes; family Scolopacidae; genus Scolopax; species Scolopax mira. The sequence continues at coordinate 49,853 of BJBW01001372.1, forward strand.
AATGTATTTTATGTTTTGTCTTACTCGGCATTCTACAATACCAGACCAAGTCTTTTACATTCTCAGTGTTTGCTTTGCTATGTAAATTCAAAGTTTGAAAAGATGTTGCATTCCAATTCCTCAGTATAATGAAAAGGATACAAGCAGCCCCACTCTCCAATAAGACTCTTTTCTGATCAGCTGTGTGTAGCATAAATATCGAAGCTGAGAGATTTAAAATGCATCCTAGAAAGAAAGCACCACTGTCTTAGGACTTAGAAATATCCTTTAGAAGCTCAGTGTTGAATGACTTCAGTTAAGTGATATCCTCCATTCAGACAACAGAATAATCATATATCAAATGTTTGCATTGAAAACCAGCATATTTTAAGACTGGACCAAGGATTGGGTTGATGTGTCCCAGTAAGAAGAAAAAATGAGGCTTATAGTTTCTGCAAACCCTGGTTCTCCTGTAATCAGCCACGTTATTTTTCTTAAAGCTTAAAAAGTTTGATCATGGCCACTGGCTAATTCAAGGTCTAGTGAAGTTGATCAAGTGCCTCCACCTGGAAAATAAAACCAATGAAAAAAAGAAAAAGGGCAAAAAAGTGCTTATAATTGGTTAGCTTTCAGGAGAAAATTTGTAATGGTTTAGTAAACAAAAAAAATTGTAGGAGTTAAATAGATTTTCTTCAACTAAGTCAGGATATTTTATCCCTGAATTGCCACTTTATAGTGCCTTGTCGTATCCTACATGTTGGGCTGCTGACTTCGCATGCAACTTTTTAGACAAGTTAGTGTATCAGAAGCAAGCAAACCACCACAGGTTGGAGCTCAGAACTGGGTTTTTGTGCATGTCCAGCATGCTGGGTGGAAATGGGACCTTACGTGTTTCCATGCAGTGTAGCTGCCTCATGAACCATAGCTTTAGGTTGTCCATGGGCGCTTAGATGAGCTACAGTTGTATGTCTGAACTGCAGGGTGGACATTCCCCTAAGGAGATGAAGGTCACCAAGAACAAAAGCTGGTGACAGTTTTTGTTAAGGAATCATGTCTACTGTTTTAGAACGTGGGAAAAGTCACTGGCTGTGGAAGTTGTTAAAAAACAAGACTTTTTTCATCATTTCTGCTCCTCAAAAATATTAGTCCAGTCAGCGTGGATGAAAAATTCCTTCAAGACCATGATTGCCACAAGCTCTCCATCAGTCCATTCAGAATGTTGGATTCTCTCACCAGTGTAACAGGTTCCCTGACATTGATTTGGTTTGTATCCTTGGGGAAATTTGTTTACCTTTGTCCTTACCAGTTCCTCAGTTAAAAACTCAGTTCTGCACTGACAAATGCACACCTTGTGCAGAATGTTTTGCAGCTCTGAAGGAACTACATACATGCTAAGTGCAGTGCACTGTCCTTCTTCCTGAGGGAACAAGTTCAGGTTACTTTATGCTATATCTGCTTTGCATATAAGTGTAAATATCTAAAGAACATTGTCTTACTTGGTCTTTGTTTTAATGAATGTCCAAATCTGTGATGTTACTGTCAGTGAAATGTTTGTGTGCACACACTGAGTTTCATAGAATCATAGAATGGTTTGGGTTGAAAGGGACCTTAAAGATCATCGAGTTCCAACCCCCCTGCCATGGGCAGATACACCTCCCACTAGACCAAGTTGCTCAAAGCCCCATCCAGCCTGGTCTTGAGTACCCAAGGGATGGGGCAGCCACAGCTTCTCTGGGCAACTTCGGCCAATGTCTCACCAGCCTCACAGTAAAGAATTTCTTCCTAGTATCTCACCTCAGTCCCCCCTTTTCCAGTTTTAAACCATTACTCCTCATCTTATTGCTACACTCCCTGATCAGCAGTCCCTCCTCATCTGTCCTGTGGGCCCCTTTTAGGTACTGGAAGACATTTATAAGGTCTCCCTGGAGCCTTCTCTTCTCTAGGTTGAACAACCCCAACTTTCTCAGCCTGTCATAGAATCATAGAATGGTTACAGTTGGAAGGGACCTTAAAGATCATCTAGTTCCAACCCTCTTCCATGGGCAGGGACACCTCCCATCAGACCAGGTTGCTCAAAACCTCATCCAGCCTGGCCATGAACACTTCCAGGGATGGGGCAGCCACAACTTCCCTGGGCAGCCTTGTTCCATTGCCTCACCACCCTCACTGTAAAGAATTTCTTTCTGATATCTAATCCAAATTTCCCCTCTTTCAGTTTAAAACCATTACCCCTTGTCCTGTCACTACATTTCCTGACAAAAAGTCCCTCTCCAACTTTCATATAGGTTCCCTATATAAGATGCTATATAGTCTCCCCAGAGCTTTCTCTTCTCCAGGATGAAAACCCCAGCTCTCTCAGCCTGTCTTCATAGGAGAGGTGCTCCAGCCCTCTGATCATCTTCATGGCCCTCCACTGGACCTGTTACAACAGATCCATATCCTTCCTGTGTTGAGGACTCCAAAGGTGGACACAGTACTCCAGGTGGGGTCTCACCAGAGCAGAGTAGAGGGGCAGAATCACCTTCCTCAACCTGCTGGCCACACTTCTCTTGATGCAGCCCAGGATGCGGTTGTTTTTCTGGGCTGCCAATGCACATTTCCAGGTCATGTTCCTTAGCTTGAATTTTTGGTTTAATGAAAGTTGGTCAAATGGGGACATAAATGAACTCATGAAATACAGAGGTTGCTCTTCTGAGTTTTAGCTGCAGGGGAAACAAAGGTGTAGAAAAGTTGCTGTTATGCTCAAGGAAGCTTTTATGAGTGAGCAGTGGATCTGGAATCTTTGGGGATGATATATTTGATTGTCCTATCCCAGGTTTACAACCATTGGCCAGTGTGGTCTCTTCCTCTTCATTTTAATTCTCATGTGGCAAGTCATGATCTGTTCTTTAAAGCCTAATCCCTTTCTGTGATCAGGCAGCATGCGTGCAGATTTTTTTTGTAGGTGGGACAGTGCCTATATGCATAGCCAACAACTGTCTGCTGGGAGCTCAGTGTCTGTTCAGGGGTGTTCTTCAAACTACTTGACCTGGAAGTGGATATGAAAACTACCTTCTCAGGGGAGAGCCAAGTGTTCCCATGCTGTAAGCTAGCCACACTTCCCTAAACACGTCCTTAATTGGTATTCAATCTTAAAAAATGTCTTTCATTAAAAATATAATTTGATGAAGTGGGTAATTGACTTGCATTTGATTAAGGCAGATTCTATTGGATTAACATGATTAATAGATAAAATTATAATCAAACAGAAAGCAGTACAAAAGGTGACTTAAGTCATGGGTCAAATTAACATACTAAATTTACAAAAGATTGATATGGTAGGAATATTCATTTCACAGTAGGTATCATGCTGTTCCCTTACAGACAGTGATGTAACTCATATGAATTTTGTAGTCAGAATCAGAGCTTGTTCCAAAGCCCCTTGAAGTCAATGAGAGCTGATATACCAGAGAAGTGTGTTTATGATAAAACTTTATACCTACAATGTAAATATTCACTGTTCTCATATCAATAGCAGCAAAATGCTGTGTTACTATTAGAAGAACTACTTCTGAACTCTAGAGGGGAAAAAATAGCTTAACAGTCTTACAATGAAAAAAACTTATCCAAAGAACAGCTGTCTTCTTAGACTTCTTGTTATATAGTTCTGGAATATAATGTAGCACTTCATTGTACACATCTATTAGGAAAATAAGTTAAAATTTGGAATGAAATACCTAGGATACCACACTGACGCAGAAAAGCTTATTCAGAATAAAATAAAAATTCCAGTATTAAAACTATCATTTTCCTTTTAAGAGGACAAGTAAAGATCACAGACAGCAACCTCATCTTAAGATAACTGTAAAGATGGAGGTAAACCATTAAAAATGCACTGTCACAAACTGAATGAATTGTCACTATTAATGTATGTACCTGGCTTGTACTTTATTTTGAAACAGTAAGATTAATGAGTTAATGTTTGTGTAGCAGCTAGAGCACTCCTTTTCTGAAGTTAAATTTCTTACTTCCTTGACTACCATGGCAAATAAATTTTGGATTGGATCCTTAGGTGTGACAAGCCAAAACAGTGGTCTATGTGTGGTAGGTAAAAGCAATCATGACTTGAAATGCATGAAGTTGCCCGCTGGATGGATCGTTGGCAACTAGTTACATTCTGGTATTGGAATCTGATCTAATGATAGAGAGAATGTTTTCCATCAGCCTCTGCTGTGTTTCAAAAGGATGGAACCAGAGGAAATAACTAAACCTATAGTTAAGTAACCTTCCTAACAGCAGCTGATCAGTAATTAGATCAGATAGTTAGTAATTAGATCCACATTTTGTCTGCTAGTGAAGTTACTAGTGTTGTGAAGTTTTGTTTGTGTTGCATCTACTAAATTCTTTCATCTTGTTGTGATGCTCAGTTTACTTTGCCAGACTTGGGTTCTGTTTTAGTGAATCATGAGTTAATGCTGAACATGTCTTACAGATTTACATCTTCCTGAGGTCAAGTGCTTATAATAAAGTCTTTAATTCATCTATTTCTTCTTATCTTACAGATACATGAATGAAAGCATGTCTATTGTAACTTAAATTTGAAACAATCAGTAGTCTGTCATCCCATAGTGAGAAATTACTGTTTATCCCAGTATCTTCATTTTGGTCATCGTTTCTTTGTTTCAAGGTACCCTGGGAGTTTTAGAATCTAGATGCCTAAGGAACCCATGCAGGGGAGCCATTTTGTGTTTAAAATCATGACTACTTTAGGTTAGTCGGGGGAGGGATGCTGTCAAAGCAACCTGTGGAGAATTTGTTATTGTAAGAAAGCTTTCCATCAACTGGCTTACGGTATCCCAAATACATAGACAAATTAGAATCTGTTTGTTGCCTAAAGGAGAAGTTCTTGTACTCTGGTCTCATGCTCTAAAGAAAGGAGTACAAAACCACTGCAAAATAGTTTCCTGAAGGTTCTGGCAGGCACCACATGATTTAGAAGTAAAATATGGCTGCATTTAACATCCTGCAGAATTGTCCCACATAGAAAAAAAGAGTTCTTGTACCAGTGACAAGCCATACCAGAAAATCTGTAGTAGGTTAGAGGAAAGCATTATAACTCCATAGAGATTACTTGGTCAAATGGCACAGGTCCCACTGCAAAAAAATAGTAGTTTTGTGGTTTTGGTTTTTTTTTAATTAAGCATTCAACTTGAGTGCTATTCTGAGAAGAAATGGACTTGCTTATTTTTCTTAATTGAGGCTCAAGTAATGCCTGCCATTTAGTGTCTGCTGCCTCTAATAGACTGGATTTATAACTTTAGAAAAATAGCATTACAGAAATATCATATACAGTGCTCTGTTCCTTCAGAATAGCTTCTGCTGACATGAGGGCTTACTTTCAGCATACTGAGATGTAGGGTCTAAACGATACACAGAAATGAGAATAGCTACTATAGTTTGGATCATTCTTGTTCAGCTTTAGACAGTGTGGCTCATGTATAATATTTGCCTATTAGAAGAAAAAAAACCCCTCATTTCACTTCCAAGCTTACTTGAAATCTCTTGAATTGCTGGTGCATGATATTGGTATTTTAGTGCCGAAGGTATAAATTCTGTGATCTTTGTGACATGTTTGAGAATAGCTTTAGCGCTGGAGACAGAAGGGCTGAGCTGGACTCTTGTCTCTGTTCTAGGGCAATCAGTTAATAAAACTGAATAGTTTTATTATTCAGCAGATTTATTTTTCAGTCAGTTCATTACTATTTTCTGGATACTCGGTACTGGAATCTCAGTACATGTTACCTCTTCATTCTGCACTGATTAAGCAGTGTACTTGTCAAGGCAAACTGTAAATGAGAAGCTTTGCACAAATACAGTTTGCTTAATGAAAACTGGAAGAAAACATAAGAAAGAAGGAAGAGTCTGCTGTTTGCAATGTCATTTAATGTAGGCAGGACACTTCACAAAACTTTAAGCTGTTGATTTGAAACCATTTAATAAGCTTACTGCAGAAACAGTATTCTGTTATGAGAGAACTTAGCAATGACTGACTAGGGATCACTGTACACAGATTTTTCTATTTTATTTAAGAATAAAGTCATATTTAGATGGATGGATGAATTTGGAACACTGTTGCTTCATTTTTAGCTCTAATTGAGATACTACCATGGATTGTAAGACTCTGGAGTATAATGATTTGTCAGCACAGGACACAGAGTGGACCAATTTAATAGTTGCTGGAGGGGTTAGGATTCCAGCAGCCTTTGATGAAATCTTTTTTAGGTCAGTAACATTTAGAGAGATAGAAAAAAAAATCAAGTAATTGGAGAGAAAATTGGTTTGTCGCTAATTTGGAAATGTACAGATTATATTGTTGTGCAGCATCTTATTCATTAAATTAAAAGGTCTTAAGATTTTATAAGGGATAGATTAATATTGATATCATATTATGATTCACACTGTTTGGTGTGCAAACATCAGCCATCCTTTATTTTTTTCCTGCACGTGCTCAGTGCTGTCACTGAAACCACTGTACCAGGACTTACTGTGGTGAGTCAGTAGATGACAGCCTTATTGTACATTTCTTGTTTATGTTTTCCATTGCAGAAAAGACATTTGGACGTGTGTAAAATGTGAATTCAAATGTTACAGAAGTAGCCAAATTTATGCATATAAAAGAAATAACATGGGTGAGCGACATTTTATAAAGATAAGCTGATCTCTCTGCATTTCTTACCATTTTCAAATCATCTTTATTTGCACAGGCAAATTAATTGCAGTTACATTTATTAAATATATGTTCATTTTAAAGCTTATTTACTGTTATATTCTGAGTGAATATTGACACACTAGTTAAGAACTGAGGTGTAAACACTTTAAGGTGATAAAGGTAAAATATTTACCCATCTCTAACTGGGTATATATTATTTTATTCATTTTTATTACAGTGGTGCCCAGGGGCTCTGAATGAAATTGCTGAACATTTCATCGATACTACAAGGGGCAACTCTTGCCTCACACAATTTGTAGCAAAAATAAGCAAGACAGACAAAAGATACAAGTGCAGACAGACTTGGGAAGTGACTTACTTAGAGTGACTTTATAAGGGCGAGGTAGAACACAGAGTAGCACTGTTTCTCCTGACTGAGCTGTGAGCCACACAGTGAGAGCACATTATGTTACACAAGAAAGAGCTATGTGTCTAAGCAGTTTTATATATGTCATAAAATATATTTTTAGTACATTAATATATTTCATATTTATATGTTGATATATATCTGTGTCTAATTTTGCAGATTTTTCAAGATGTCAATATAAATTGTTCATTGCAACTAGTACGAGGGATTTCTTGACTCCTACTTAGTGTTCTTAAGGCCTTAACCATTGGTTATGGGATGAAGAGATTTAAACTTCACAGCATTTTGCTGTGGCTTGCTGGCATACTTGAGAATATTGTCTGACATTTTGGAGAATCCTTTCCATTTGGCAGAGATGTTTGGATACACTTGTTAGGCATGGAACACTACAAAATAGATGGTCAGCTCTGGAGAGGATCCTTCAACGAGGGAAGAGCTGTAGGAAAACAGTGCCAAACAAGCAACATTCTGCTGAGAGGTTTTCAGAGTAACATTCTTGACTTAGAGCCTATTATCTAACAGATGTGTACTGATTTAATAAGCTTCCCTACTGTTTCACTGTAAGCACTTAGTTCTCTAATCTTCAGTGTAGAACATGGAGCAGGTATCTATTAATAAAAAGTCTCTCATTCCAGCAAAACATGTTGGTGCCCATATTGACAAGGACAGTTAAGTATTTCAAAGCTAATTAAAGCTTTATTTTTTGATTGGGATGCTGCAGGCAAGTCCCTCAGCTGGGACAGTACCAGATACTTATATTGATATCCTTTTGCTTGACCAAAGAATAACATTATAAATTATTTAATCTACTCTGTTTTTTCCCCAGTGTACCCCAAAGTAATCTTGCAAAATATTATGTCTTTCTGTTGCTACAGAAGTAAGAAATTGACACCTTGCTACTGACAAACTGTTACTTCATTCTCATCTCTTTCTCTAGGTGATGTATTTACTAACTGTATTGGACTCTGCTCTTCCTTTACATTATTTTTAGTATCACAGGCTTCATTTACCATCTAGCAGTAATAACAGTAATGTTCTGGTGAAAACAGAACATATTGATCTAGTCTGATCAACATCTGGTGAACTAGTAAGGTATCCCTCTGCATTTGGGACAGAATGACATCAGTGTATGAACACAAAGTCTCTGTCTTTCCTGGGCTTTAGTTGCACTTTCTCTAACACTGAGAAATTGTAGACTCTGCCTGGATTGACACAAAAACTCATTTGCAGCTGATAGTGAAGCTGAATATGGTCAGTCCATAACCCAAGACATCCACTACTCCGGAACTGCAACAGATAGGACAACTGCTTCTCTCTGCTCTGTCTCTGAAGGTGGTTCCCTTAGGAAGAAGGCAGTAGCCCAGCCAGTTTCCCCACCTTCCTCCCTTTTTTAGACTGCTGCAAGAGATAATGAACAGAAGAGATTAAAATAGCTGGGATTTGGCACAAAATCTGTTGTGACAGTGCATAACTGTGGGAAGGAACAGGGAGAGCCAGCTCTGCTGTGGCTGCAAAGTTCTGTCAGGTTTAGCAAATCCTGCTGCAAGGAATGGAGCCAGATACCACCAAGCTGGGGATGGCAAGTCATGCTCAGCACTGTAGCGCTTGCTCAACAGTTCACAACCTCTCTTGTACATAGAGAGTCATCTTCTGTCCTACATGCATACTCATGCATACTCATGTCCTACAAGCATACTCATGCTTAAAATAAAGATGGTTACAATAAGATATCAGCTTATATACAATGAGCATAGCCATTATAATACTCAGATTTTAAAAAGTATGTAAGTTATGAGTTAAACTGTGCATTTATTCTGATACTTTGCATGTTCATTCACTGCTACTGAGAAGCTCAAATGAAAAAACCCAACTGCTTGTGTGCTGAAAAGCAACTAATAATTTTACACTACAGTTTTGTGGTGCTGAGTTCCAAGTATTTTAGAAGAGTCTGTGAATAAGAAAACTGATTGTCTCTTCAGCTTTTGAGAAGGAATACTCTTGATGTTTCCCCATGCACAACACCAAAGAGAGACATGCAGAAGTAATGAGTCACTTTTGAAAATTTTAGCCTTCAAATGTTATATTCTTTCTTATAGCTGCCTCAATTAAAAACACTTGATTTGCATCTCCATATTCCTGTACTGCACATACTATAAAGTTTCATGAGTCCTATAGAACACATCTTTTTTAAGGTAAGAAATGCTAGTGTGAGGAGTTCAGCAGGAGCTCTTCTTTCATAATCTATGACTATTTTCTGCAAAGTTTCAAGTAATTTGCTTTTCTGAGTCAAGCTATAAAACTTTGAACTCTAAAATTGATTTTCTCATAAAGTACACGTACATGTGTTCTAATGTTGTAATTACCTGAGGCCTGATCTGCCAACCCTTTATAATGTAAGTAATCTTTACTAATCTGTCTAGTTTTACTGATGGAATGTAGGAGTCAAGTGACTCCAGCCTATCTACTAGGTTTCTACTCAACTTTCCTAAATCACAATTTGTTTTCAAATGGATAAGTGATCTAAGTGAAGGGTTAACAGTGTTCTGTCTCTCTTAATTTGAGATGTAGAAGACAATTATAATTCAAAATGCTTCTTCTAGTTGAGACTCCTTAGGAAAGACACATACGTAGCCTAGAGCTAGAAGTCCAACTTTGCTTTTAAATGCAAATATTTTAACAAGTATAACACACAGAAGCATGAACTCTCAATAATTCCTACTAGGCATATGTAAAACATCTTGTTTACCACAAAGAGACCAAATTAGGCTAAAAATGAAAAATAAAGATTTATAATTGAAATGTTGCCTGTTCTCCTTTGAAACTGTCCATTGTTCTTATCAGAAGTAGTCTTCAGGTTCTCTTGATGCATTTGAATGGATCTTTCAATAAGAAAAGATGGGAACTACCAGTATTGGCAGCCTGTGGCATTTGTCATGCAATGACATCGGTCATGCAATGTGAATTCTTGAGAATGGTGTTAAACAAGTTCATTATTTACAGCACTACCCTGTCAGATAAGAGTAAAGACTTTGTTTCCTCTTAGTTTCATTCTCTAAAGGTCTTACTGGTACATAGAGAATGACAGGAGGAAGAGTTTCAGGCAGAGTGGGTTTCCCAGTTTACCTACACAGTAATATAACCAAAAATCCAAAGAAATTTTGAAAGTGTTAACTTCAGTAGATTATTTTAATCCAGTTTTAACTGCATTAAACTGAAGGCAGATCAACTACAAGTTTCAATACATGTTGGGTTTTATTTCCTGTATAGTATTGTCTCAGCCTCAATCAAGTCAAATTCTGTTTATCTCCTTCCTCCAGAAAACTTTGGTCTGAGACAGTAATACCTTGGGGTTTAGGTTTGTTTTTTTTCCAGGCAAGTAGTACCTATCTTTCAGAACTATAATTGGATTGAGTCAGCAAAGTGATTTTGTTGCAGCATTTTGTAGACAACAGTGATTTTACCAAGGTAAAATCTTGCCTTTTCCAAGGGTAATTGGTAGTTTTTTTCACAAGGAAATAATTGTCTTAATCATCCTCAGCATATCTTCAGGTTTTACACATGCACATCTACACTTGCATGAATGTTAACTCTGTTAGTATGACACATTCCTGTGACTCGTTTGCTCACAAAACAGGCCGTCAGGATAGTTATGTCTGGAAACTTTCAGTGAAGTTGATGTTACATCTCAGCAGCCTATGTGTTATTCTTTCTCCCTTCTGTCTTTTAAGCTCTTTTGTAACTAGAAGTCTCTAATGCCTGATCGCTGGTGGACTGTTCTGTTTTGTTCTCTTTTGGTTTTGGTCCAAATTTTTATACATTGGTCTTATGTGAACAAAGTGATTTCAGAGATCTCTACAATCTTTGTTTCTGACACCACTGGGGTTCTACACATCACCCAAGCTCCTTCATTTACTTGAGATGTTTATAGATGTTATTTCTATTTATACGAGTTGCATTTTAACCTTGGAATGTATAGTGGTTCATAATTTAATGTACTGGATATTGACAGGATTGATAGAGATTGTTGTTTAATACCTACTTTACAAAAAAATATAAAATAATGTCCAGGTACTATTTTTTAAAGACTGTTGTCCACATTGTCTCATAGTTTCATCTCTCTGTCCTCTCACTGATGGCTTCTATGCTTTTTAAAGGTCTGAGGGTTTAGGTGTCAGAACATATGGGGTTTTTTTATCCTTCAGGCTTCTTGGAATGAAAGAAAGCCTACCTCTACACAAGGCTGGTCTCAAAAAGTTAAAAAATCTTACTGTTTTTAAACATACACCCCCTCTACCATCACATAGTTTTAATTTCTCTAACAGTATACAATTAAGGACACTTAACTTAGCTGCAGAGACTCGTTCACTTCAACTCACTAAGTGCATGACAACCCAAATATTTCCTCTGTTAATAGGCCCTCTACTAGGGGGTGCTGTATATTTATGGTGGCATTATATATTTAGATATTTATATGTTTATCAGGCACCACATATATATGTTGTCTGATTTAGTACTTAGTAAACTCCAACAGTGGAAGTCAGACTATATCCTTTCTGTCACTCAGACTTCAAAATGATATAAAATAGCCTTCACATCTTTGTATCTCTAGACAAAATCTCCTCTTTTTGTTTGGTTTCTTGCATTAGAGAGGAAGGACTGTACCTGAAGCAGTCAGTTATTTCTTGTCTTTGTATTGTTTGATGTGTGATGAGCTTGGTTATCAGATCTCAGTGTGCTACTGAATATATGACTTCATTTGCTACAAAAAGTGGCAAATATGCAAATATGGTAAATATGCTACAAGGAGGCCAATACACCCTCTACTGACTTCATTTGTGGCTAGAGTTTAAAAGCTGCTGTCAGAGAGTATACAATGGAACTGTTGTTTGCAAATAAAGCAAATTAAAATAAACATCTTTTATCATAAGAAAGCAATTAGTGTTGATTCGCAGCTTCACTTGTTTTTTCTTTCCTGACCTTGACTATATTATGATGGTTTTGTGCTTCCTTGGACAGTTTCTACTTGCATCTGCATCGATTAAACCTTGATCTCATTTATTATCTCAGGAAATGGTCTCAAGGTCACAGGGCTGGAAATTTAATTATGGTGGCAGTATATTAAGTGGCACATTTAAAGATGCTGAATCGTAGTAATTAATTTTTTGGATGGTGGTCTCTAGGGAAAAGGTTTTCTCTACACTGGGTGTTTAGATATCCATCATAGCCGTTCAGCTTGACAGCTGTCTTTTAGCTTTAAACTGTGTCATTATTCATCCTTTACGACTGACTTTAAAAACACTAGACAACTATATCCTTTTTTATTGTAATATATGTCAGATGCTTGTATTAAGCTATACTTCACCTTTGCTATAAAACATTAACAGAGGTTGCTAGTAGCTACCTGGTCTGGCCTCTAAATTGAGACAACAATTACCCTTCGCTGACATCTAGTGTCAAGACATGAGATATAGCTGGAGTGCTGAATCCATTGGCCTGGAAATCCTGCACTTCCCCAGTGATTCAGGCTCACCCAAGAAGCTGCAGCACTGGACATAATTAGTGGACACGAGGGATTAACTTGGCACTCATGTTGACTTTGTAGCAGCACTAGGTTATTGAATGAAATGCAGCACTGCCAAGGTCTTAAAAAGCTTGTAATGTTTAATGAAGGAATGGTCATTAAACTTGCTGGATCAAATATTAGGCAAGATGGAACTGGGAGGTATTTAATAAAGAGACCTGAAAATATGAACTAAATCACATATACTCATTTAAGCTGCTGGCTAAATCCCAGCATACTTCAAAACTGTTCACTGCTGGTTTAAGCTAGACAGTATGAACTGGGAAGGAGAACAGTAAGCAGGTTTTAGCTTTCTGTGTAACTTACTTCTACAGTTTTTCAACTGTAGAATTATTTTTCTTAAATGAAACACTTTAAAGTTCACACATTCTACTGGGATATCAAAGAAATGTTCTCTAGGGAGTGGGGCTAGGTTCATGGAGAACAATATCCACGTTTATAAAGTGATGTCTTTCATACCCTTTGTCAAGCTGAATCTTCCAGAATCAAGACCAAAATATTGAAAAGTGGGGTTTAGAATAGAATATTGTTACAAGAGTTGGTCCTCACACCAGTATATTAGTAATACTATTTTTACAGACTAAGAAGAAAAATCTCTTAAAGCTGTTGGGACAGTCAGAGAATGGAATTAAATTCCAGGTACAGGACACTGGGTGTAGCATTCTTCCTGCACCTTGCACCTCTTTAGACATAATTGTCCAGCAGTGAAAGTCTATGTGCTTGCAGTATTTGATCTTCTCTTTAATTCTTGATGTATCCCCATCTAGGTCTTTACAGTATTTCACCTTTCTGTAACAGTAGTGTATCTTCTACAGCAGTTAGATCTCCTTTTTGTACAGTACGTTTTGTGCTTAGAATTACGTGATTGTGTTTGAGCTGTTTAAATGCTGTTCCTGCGCAGTTCCTAGGTGTACGTGTCTGTTAAGTGCATCTCACTTCACTGAGCTAACTCTAATAGCACAGCTACTTAGAAAATACCACCCTCTGGTTCCTGTTAATTCAGAGGTTTTATAGGCAGTATTAGTAAATGTTAAGCATGTCAATCCTCTGACCACTGTCTTTTCTCCCATAGTTTGAAAAGGAAAATAGGAAGTAGAACAGCAAGCATATAATGAGAGAAGTAAAAGAGGGATCTCTGAGCTCAGATGTAAAAAGGCATATAGGGTTTCTTAGCTTAACTTAGGTTTCATTGCAGACTTACTGCTGTGAAGGACATCTGCCAGAAGTGTCAAATAATGTAGCTATTCTCAAGGCTGCAGCGTGAGAACAGGATGATTTTGATCAGGGCAATTAAGTCTCATACAACCTACTTAGAAATGGAAATGAATGATTGCACAGTGGCTTTGGACCTGTCTAAATCTCATCTAATTTAACAGGTACTAGAAAGGAAAACAAAATGAAGAAATAGGCTGGCTCGTATCATAAAGTAAGGAATGTTCAGAGCATCTGTGGCGGTGCACAGAGAGAGTTTGGGTCCCTCTTTATGTCTCTCCACTTCGTAAAGATGTTTTTCTAGTCAGTAGCCTTCTTGCATGTCCTTTGTGGGCTTGACCTCGTGGCTTCAAAAGTGATTTGAATATATCTGCTTGTAAATACTGCTATCAGTACGTATGAGTATTCACAATGGAGTGGGCACTAGAGTATAGAAAGTTTAAATTTTGGAACGTAGAAAAGAGAAAATCAGCATAGCTTAGTCTACCACTGATGGGAGAGTGATGGGTGTATAATAAATAATCCATAGGTTAAGATAAGTTTATTCAAGTGATTAGGTGAGCAGCTGTGCATGATAAACAGAGGAACAGAAGTAAAAAATCGTTAATGATAATTTCAGAAGAGGCTAATGGTACCAAATTAAGTATTCATCATGAACTGCTTCTTCTGCTGTAATCATGATATACCTTTTATTCATACTAGTTTACTGTTGGATTAAGTCACTGGCATTTTTGTTGAAAACAAAATAGCAAATGTTCCTGCAACTCATGTGAAATGATGTACTACATGAATGGCAAAATTAGTCTGGTTTTGTGTCTTTTTTATGTCAACAAGGTCATCAAAGCCACTTATTATTCATATCTGGAGGCTATTTTATCTATAATGTTACAGTAGAAAGGCAGCAATGATACAAAACGGTTGCACTTTACCTCCTTATGTAACAGACTTGTATATTTGGTCACTCAGAATTTCTCCTGCTGAAAAGCTGCATTTATAAAATCAGGCATGAGAGGTTTGTATCCAAGCTGTACATCATCAGAAACCTCAAATGATATATCAAGATTTTCCCCCTGCTTTTGAACCATCTCTTAGTAGCAATAAACACCGTGTTATTCATGTAATGACTTCTTCCAAATGTAAAATCTTGTTTGAGTAAAAATGTCCTTAAAACTTTATTTAAAATAGTGTTATTCAGTATACTTGCTTTACTTTTTTCTAGTTCTGAATGCCACAGTTTTAGCTCATAACAGTGTAAGTTTATTTCATGAGGTATGCAATAATTGGATTTCTAGGTACAGGAACTATCTTTCAAAACTGTTTCAGTGCATACTCACATGACTGATACCCTCATAACCATCCACCCTGAACTACACTCAACTTTCCTAAATGAGATTTTATTGGCTGATTATGATTAGATAAATGGGTGTCTTCACTAATGTATAATACAATTTTCAATTATAGAGTATGTATGATAATTTACATTTCTTGTTTGATAGTATGATATTTATGTGACATAATCTGGATGAGATCTGCTGCTGTTTATATAATGGTCTTACTTTTCTCTTAAATTAAATCTGCTTTTAAGTTGATTCAATATATTTAATTTTTTTGGATAAACAAAGACGTTAC
The DNA here is from genome assembly GCA_004320125.1 of Scolopax mira. Taxonomy (NCBI): domain Eukaryota; kingdom Metazoa; phylum Chordata; class Aves; order Charadriiformes; family Scolopacidae; genus Scolopax; species Scolopax mira. Next base: position 65,369 of record BJBW01001372.1, read on the forward strand.
AAATCCACTTTAATTTACCCTTCAGTGGAATGAAACCTGCTGGTGGATAAATTCTAGTTCCCAGATTTGTTGCCTAAGGAGACAAATTCTGTCATCAGATTAAAAGATGAACGTAATCTAGATTGGACCTTACTTATGTGAGTGCAGAATCAAGCAGCCATTATAAAATTGACAGCAAGAGGCTATTAAAGAAAAATGGAATTTGGCAAAGAAACAGTGTTTCTTCTTTCCTGCAGTAAATCTGTCTCCTGGATTAACAGTTTTCTTTACATGTAGAGATTTTGCAGGATGTATTGCTAATTTTGAGGTATGTGAGAATTGGAGCATCTTCCCTGGCAAAGGACCTCTGGACAGGGTAAGAAAGAGAAGTATTTCATGTTGGTTTATTTTTTCTTGCTAATAACCTATATAACTTTTCATTTGGTGTCAACATCCAAAGAGACAGCATTCAGTTAGAAAAGAGAAACTTTCTATAGATATATCAACAGATTGTATCAGTAAATAGCTTTTAAACTTCATATTAAAAAAAAAAAAAGCTTAAATGAAAATTGTGGGTCACATCTGCAAGGCCTAATAAATAAATAATTTTGAAAACTATCATGTTACAGAATTTAATTTCAAAGTGGGCAATATGTTACAGGAGTATATTTTTCTAATTTAATCTGAACTCTCTGAATGCTTCTAGAAGATCATGAAGATTTCATGAAAGAAAACAAGTCAGCATGTAATACAGTGTAAGAAAGTTCAAGATGGAGGTTTGTTCCATTGGAAACCTATGAATTCTCCACAGCATCTTTCCAAAAGAATTTAAAGAAAGAAAAAACAAACAAAACCCCCAAATAAGCCATGTGATTGTGATGAGATGTCCCTTTTGCATTCCATTGCTCAGTATTGGTTTCTTTTGGAAGTGGTAGTTTTCTCAGTCATGCACTATTTACGTAGCTTTCATGTGACCATAAAGACTTTGCCAATCCCTCTGTGTGTGCATATATTGCGAATATATAGTTACACACAGAGAATGTGCTAAACTGGCAGAAATTCTAACATCCCTACAACAAAATGTATGCTGAATTATGCTTAGTCAGTATGAAACTGATATATGATACGCTGATATTTGACTTTTAATTCTTCAAAAGCTTTTCTTTTTAAAAAAATGTACCTGATGCTCCTACAGAAGCCAATATGCCCTTCAAAGAACTGATTATTCAGAGCTGTGTTTTTAAGAAACCTTGAAGACTGTGTCAACACTTCTTCCCCATCCCTCTCCCCTTTAATGGCAAACAACAGAGGCAATTGGTAATATATTCACTTCAGATTACAAATTTTCAGTTGTTTTGAGTATTCTTCTGCTTTAATCATTCCTGGCACAATTCCACTGGATTTAGAGAAGGAATGAGGCCAGCTCTGGGGTTACCTGAACAGTAGCATTTTGGATACAGACACTGAAATTTTTAAGGTCAAGAGTTTGTTAATAGAACATAATTGTTTGTACTGTTTGCTTACGTAAAATTTTTCATTAAATGATCACTTTATTCAAGTTATTCCTGTTGTGCAGAGATTTCTGCAATGGGTCTGTAACTTCTAAAACTATGTGAGTTGATGAGCAACTTGCATGGCCTTTGCCAAGTTACTGGGTTATGCTTAATAGCTGATCACAGCCTACTGTTTTATTAGGACGGCATTTTCTAAGCTATTGAAAGATATATCAATCACATCGACTGATGAGTAAACTAGCAATTTTAGACTGAAGTTGGGAATTACTTTGTAGAGGAAATTAATATTTTTCACATTACAATGTTTATTAGCCCAGAAGACAAGAGAGTAATGGTTTTAAACTAAAAGAAGGTAGATTCAGACTAGATATAAGGACAAATTTTTTTGAGATTAGGGTGGTAATATACTGGAATAGGTTCCACAGAGAAGTGGTAGATGCTCCATGCCTGGAAACATTCCACATCAGGTTGGATGGGGCTCTGAGAAATCTGATTTACTTGAAGATATCCCTGCCCATTGCAGGGTGGCTGGACTTGGATGTCCTTTAAAGGTCCCCTCCAACCCAAACCATTCTGTGATTCTAACTCACTGTAATAAATTGTGAAAGAGGGAGGAATAAGATAAATACCTGGCACAGTTCTTTGAAGAGGAGCATCCTCCTCCTTCCCTTTCTTAAAGCTCCCAAAAGCGTGAGGGAAAAGCACAGAGCCCACAGAGCCCAAGAAGTGTCCTCAAACTGCTGAAACACACTCAAGCTATGCAGTTGGCAATCCCTGAGGCTTTTTGTGATGTAGGATTTGGATTAGGAAACAGAAGTCTGCAAAATGTTAAGCTGGGGGAAGCTATGCTATGAAATACTGTTGTGGAAGCAATCTGCATTTGAATTCTGATGGTTTTCTGCACCCCAGTGACAGGTTCTGTCTTCCTAGTTTCTGTAATAGGGAGAAGGCAAAGGCATGAATGAGACTGTGGCAACAAGGCTTTTAAGGATGATGCAGTGTCTGTGGAGAAATGATGTGTAGCATGTCACTTTAAGGTCAAAGATTGTCTTACAGCAGCAAGTAACTCCAAGCTTCTCTGGTATGACAGGTGGATGCTGCCCTTCAGAGAAAAAAGCAGGATAAACAATCTAAACTGTAGTTTGACATGCTCTGAAGAAAGCTTACAAGAGAAGGCTGAATCTCATCTTCGGTATTCCTTGCTGTAAGGAATACCAAATTGTAGAAATGATATAATTTTGGACTGTTAAGAAAGAACATGATATCTGCATATGTAGGCAGGAAAAGATACAGAGTTTCATGCATGCAGCAATTTGTGCAGTCAGAAATGTAGTTCAGAGGAGTGAAAGTATTTTCACCTTTGATTGTGTTTGAAAGTGTGAAACTGTTAACAGCCTGCCCAAGGATACTATGCAAAGGACTAAGCTGTATGTGCTTTGTAATTACACTGTACACTATAATTACACTGTGCACCATGCTACAATGAAATACATAGTTTCTTCTGTATTAAGAAATAACATATTGTTAAAATACATCCAGAACGTCAAGTGCATGGAGAACAAAAATGAGGTTTGGGCATCAAAGTATATTCTGCGAGAGACTGTTCATTTCCTTGGAACATTGAGCAGCAGTGTTCCATGGCGTGGATGTATTCTCATGTCCAGGGATTTTATCAGAAACCTTACCAGGCTTATGTCTTCTGTGTGAACAATGATTTGGAGTCATAGGATAGCTCAGGAATAACTCTCTGGAGGTCTGTATTCCAGTCTCCTCATTGAAGTAGGGTCAGCTGTGAGATTAGACTGAGTTACTCAGGGCTTTATCCAGCTTTGTCTTGAAAACCTCTAAGGAATTTCATTAATCTTCTATTTCCACCCTTGCATGTTTTTATTATTGCTCAGTTTTTCTCAAACTTCAGATGTTTCATTTGTAGATATTAGGAATTCTATATGGCAAACAGTGCAAGCTGAGGGAAGTCAAGGCACTTGCTGTGTGGGGTAACTATAGATGTGCACACTCTTGGACTCAAGATTTCTAAGTCTGACTTAGAAATCTGACTTCTCTCTCTAAACTAGTTCACTGCCTTTCTGTAGCAAACTACTGAAAATGCAAGTAATCTGATTATGAAAAATGAACTGCTGTGTAAAAGTAGACTATACGCTTAAACCTGTGTGAAGCAAAGCAGCCATATGAGTCTTCAAAACATAACCGTAATTCTCTTTCTCCTTTAACAGGACACCACCTGCTATTTAAGTCACTAACTATTTTGATTATTTTAGACAAATTTCAGTATGCATTTTCCTTGTGTCTCAGTAATGAGGAGTGTGTTTGTTCCAAAATCCCCCTACTACAGCTAAATGTGAAAGCACGAGTATTTGATTCATATTGAGCTTGGAGTTTCTTGTACAGAAATAAAGCAGGAATACTCTCAAGAAGTAAATACTTACATGAACAATAAAGCTGATGCAAGTAAGAGGAAAGCTGAGTCCACAGAATGCATTATTAAGAGCATATTAGTACATACATTGGCTAAGACAGGTGGGTTGTGCATGCTGTAAATAATTCTCTGGGTGTCAAAGCACTAGAGCACAAGATAATTGAACACATTGCAGGCAAAATGGCATGACCTGTTTTGTTTTCTTTTAAAATCATGATTCATTCATGAATCAGTGGATAGCTGTTCTTAGATTTTAACAATCTATTAGAGCAGCTGGGTAAAATCCTTCTGACTAGAGGATTACTGATGACCTCTGTTCCTGTCGTCCTCATCTAAATTGGTGGGGGGGTGTTTATGTATGTATATGAAGCCTGTCCTATGCATTTAGATTTCCTTTCAGAAATTTCAATGCATGGTTGCTCTCCCCCATTGACTTCAGGTTTGTTCTTGTGCTTCTCCACAAAAATAACTTCTTATCTAGCCTATCTTTAACTCTATAAGAACTTCCAAATGAGCGTCCAAAAAGAAATCTATTTCAAATTGAAATTCTTGAATTCAGGTATGATCATGCGAACAACTAGGCAGAATTAATTTAACCTTCAGCCAGCTGCTTAATCAAGTTGAAATTATTGATAGCCCATCAGCAATGATCAAGATGGAGAGACTAAATGAAGAGGTGCTTCTCTTCTCCAGTCACCTCCACTGACCCCCTCCCCCCCTTTTTTTTTTTAATAAGAGAACCATTGAGCTGGTAACAAGACTTGAAATGCCATGTCAGCTCAGCTAGTACAGTCAAGGAGCTCAGCTGTAGAAGGGAAATAAAACTGTTAAGTTATGGCTGCCCTCCAATCAGTCACAGGGGTAATGATGTTTGGCTTTAGTCAGGTTATATCTCAGTAAATATACATCTCTCAGCCAGCCTTTAAGACAGCCTTAAGCTCATGCTTATTGTTTTATATAGATAGGGGTCGGATGCTGATATATGGTGGTCATAGGCCACTGAAATAAATTTCAGAACATTCAGCAGGTAAAGTTAATCTCAATAGAACGGAATGTGACTGCAGTTTTGATAGAATATTCATTCCATCAACAGTGATGGGACATTTTTTCTTTGTTAGGTTTTCTGCAAATCACTCAAATGCGGATATTTTTTTCCCTGCCTTGATTCTAAATTTATCACTACCTCAAGTGACTAACTACATTCAGTCGTTAGTGTAGGAGCCTTTGCAAATTCAAAATTCCAGCTTACAAACACCACTGGGAGCTATATTCTGTTCACCCGCCCTGCTCACAGGAACATACGAATCAAATTCAAAGGTAGGGAGACCTCTGAATTCTAAGTTCTGCCAAGTACTGGAAAATCCAAATGTAATTTCATTCATATGAGCGATAGTGTGAACTCTGTCTCAGGAGTAAAGAACAGAGACAAGACCACACCAAAACAGACTTTCTAATCTTAAAGCATTATGAATTAAAATTTTACTTTAAGATCTTATTGTAGACTTACACAAATATTTTTACCGTATTTTTTCTGATAATAGTACTTAAGTTTTTACTCAAGCTTACAGCTAAGGAATTTGTATCTATTTGTAAATATTGGATCATGCCTTTCATTGCTGTAGATTGACAGAAGTCATTATATTCTGCAAAGTCTCTCAACAGCATTTGAGAGTTAATATGTTCCACTCAACTTTTTCAGTAGTATACATTGGGTTGTTATAAAAAGCAGAAGGTCCCATTATGCCAACCTCTGCTCTTACCAGTATCCAATACTACTGTTCCTCAGAGTAAGAAAATGTAGAAATACAGCCTACATGCACTTCATGTAACACCAATACAATTAGACTAGAATTTGACAAAACCATATGGGGTATTTATTCCATAAGTAAAACTTGCTTTGTGTCTTAATGTATAATGTAATGTTCATTTTTAATTTAGCAAAAACGTGACTGTAAGATGTCCTATGGTATAGTAGCCTTTAGTCCAGATCTAGAGTAACAATATTGGTTTAGTTTAATTTAGTAGGATTCATCAGAGCAATGGCTCAATCCTAAAGTTTCATTTTGTATTTTAATTGTCAAATATCCATTGAATTCGGGGAGAATTTGTCTGGATAAAGACCAAGACTGGAAAAACAACAGGTAACATCTGGGATTAGAGACAAAAATTGTTTTTAAGTTGATTGTATATCAAGCTTTCAATGTTAAGCTTTGTTGACATTGTTTGCTGCTGTTGGTTTTTTTTAAAGTTATTGTAGTCAGTGAACAGTCCTTTGACAATGAAAAAATGCAAAGCCCTCCAAAGATCCAGGTAAGCCCACATTCACTACTAGTGAGAGCATGGCACAAGCATTGTTGGTATGTTTAAGACTGATTGAAATTTACGAAGGTGTGAATTCAATGTATATGTGATGCTGAATTTATTTTTCATAATACTTCTGGATGTCTGATTATAAGCTCAGATATACTGGTCATAATGTTTATTTAAGTAGGTGTTAAAATGTTTGGTTTTCTATGACTTAAATTCTGAATTGCTTCTCTGAGAACCACTGCATGCAGTCTACAGCCTAGGTGACTCCACTGGAAAACTTACTACCTAAATGGTACAGAATTTGCCTAATATTATCTTCCAAAAGAACAACTTTTTCTGTGATCGAGCCAAGCTCCACAGTTTTCATAGGGCTGTTTTTCTTATGCATTCCATCTCATGCATTCTAACACCTGAAAGCTTCCTCATTTAAGCCCCCAAGAACATGGTGTAGAAGACATTGCACTCTGAGTAGTTCCATCATGTCCTTATACAAGTATTTCCAGTGGGGTCCATTGAAATTCCTAAAATTCCATTAAGAAAAAACTTTGCATGCACAAAAATATCTTGGATTATTTGCTTTCTAAACACAATGCAGAATTATTTGAAATTGCTTCAAACAACTCTGCTAATAACCTATCCACATTTCCCACCACCAAAACCTCAGATCTTTCAAAACTTCTGCAACTGAAAAAGGATGAAAAGATGTTGACAATATCTGTGAAGTCAATATCAGTTGAAGAACAGTGGTTCTGGCCTGATAGAAAGATGTTATGAGTTATATGTGCATGGCAAAGAGTGTCTTCGAGTGTAACTATCTTTCCACTAAAATAGTTATGTAAAATGAAAGTAGGCTACAGTATTTCATAGAATAGTTACCTGGCTGTTTCTTTGCTGTCTTTCTTTTATTTCATATAGGTTGAGTTAGAAGTGTTTTATTCTAATAGCTTCAGACTGCTGTAAGTGGACTATCAAATCTAGCTCTATGATGCATCAGGTGAATTGATACAAAGAACATCCCATTAAGCTTAAAATAGGTGTTATTTCCCATTCCCCAATGTCCACTACTTTGTCATAATTTAAATTAAGTAAAAATATCCTGTTCTTTGATTATAAAACATGTAGCAGAACAGTTAGCATTCCATGTTGGAAAGACCCAAGTTCACTTGAGTTCAACTGGGAAAAAACAGACCGAAAACTTAAGGAAAGCATCAGTGTGGTTTTGCAGTAGACCCTAACCTAGTTATGTATTTATGAACATTGGCAGCTTGTGAATTTTTGGTGCATCTATTGATCCTTAAATTAAAAACTTCATACTACTTTGTCATGTCTTTGAAGATAGCCATTAAAGTAAAAGCCATCACAGCTATACAGTTGTTTTTAAAATGGACGTGGTCAGTGTGTTGGCTTCCTAAATACAGGTTTCCCTGTACATCTAGTGATAAGCTTCAAGTACCAAATAATATGATTAACAAAAAATTATGGATTGTATTACGATTTTTAAATTAATATTAAAAGGAAATACATCTACATTTTAGGCAAAAATACAGCTTTCTACTGAAAGATGAAGAAAGGTTGTTCATTGCTTTTATCTTTAACAAAGAAGTTTCCCATTTTATTAATCATGCTTGATAGGTATAATTCTTTACTGGATGTACAAGGATAAATTTTTATTTGTGATTGTTGTCGTTTAACCCCAGCTGGCAACTAAGCACCACATAATGCTTGCTCATTCTCCCCAAGCGGGATGGGGGAGAGAATCAGAATAGTGAAAGGGAGAAGATCCATGGGTTGAGGTAAAGACAGTTTAATAATTGAATAAGTGAAGGAAAAGCTCCTTGCACAAGCCAAGCAAATGAAGGAATTCATTCACTGCTTCCCATCAGCAGAAAGGAAAACAGTGCTCCCTCACATGTGACAGTTACTTGGAAGACAAAACCCCATAACTCCAGACATTTCTCATGTCCTTCTTCTTCCCTCAGCTTTACATGCTGAGTGTGACATCATATGGTATGGAAAATTCCTTTGGTCAGTTGTGGTCAGCTGTCCTGGCTGTGTCACCTCCCAACTTTTTGAGCACCTCCAGCCCTTGCTGGCGGGGCAGTATGAGGAGCAGAAAAGGCCTTGACTATGTGGAAGCACTGCCCACCAATAACTAAAGCATCCCTGTATTATTAACATTGTTCCTAGCACAAATCCAAAACATAGCCCTGTACTAGCTACTATGGAGAAAATTATCTCAGACAAAATCAGCACACTGAACTAACTTGTAGATACAGTAAATAAACATTATGCTTTGATCCATTCCTCTTAAATGGTAAAGGAGAGATGCCATTCTTTCCAAAGCATTCATATTAGTACCACATAGCAGTTTTGCAATATTTTCCCCACTAGAGGTCCTGACCTTTATGGGAGAGGGGAAAAATTCATTCAGAAGACTATAAAAAGATATATTTCTTCCTTAATGAAATTTTTATTAAAAATGTGTTCCAAGTTTGTGTATATTTTTTTGCTATTATGGCCTCCATTTTATTTACAAAGTAGTTCTTTTGATAACTGCTATCATGTCTATGAAACAGGTATTCCTGTTGTGTTGTATTAGCATACAAATTGAGCAGATTAAATAACTTAGTCTAACTCCAGGTACTCCCTGAAATTTATACTGTAATTCCTCAATCTCATATCATATACATTTAAAAACAGCCTCAGTAAAAGTCTTGGTCTTGATATTGGTGTCTCTCCATTCATTCCTAATTTCATATCTTACAAAGGACAAAATCTGGAAGCTCCTACATCCACTGCTTAGTTTTATTTCTGCTTCCTCATTCTAAAACTGCAGAATTTATCACCTAACCTTGGTCTGGGGATAGAAGGGCAGCTATTAATAGATTCCAGGAAACACTGGTTCCTTGGCACTATGGTTGCCAGCTCAGGGAGGACGTCAGCCTGCCTTTTTCTTTGAGGGATTCCAGTAGGGACAGTGGTTAGGAAAGATAATTGTCTTTTGATTTTATTTCCCATGATGGCTGGAGCTGGATTTGTTGTTTATGTAGCATGATTCAAACACATCATGAATCTGTTATCTGAATAACTGCTGCTGGTAGAAAGGAGAAGTGGCCCATGCTGCTGTTGCTAATGGTTTCCATTCCTGGCACCACCCTGAGATTGTGGTGTGGTTTCTGGGTTTTTTATTTTTTTCCTCCTGGTTGTTGGTTTGTTGTGGTTTTGTGTTTGTTTTTTTTTTTTTTAAATCTGCTTTCATCATTTGTTATCTTAATCAGATAAAGTGGGGAGAATAGGAGGATGGAAGGGTCCTTATTCCCTGCCACTTTCCACTTACAGGCTGCTCTCTCTTCCAACACAGCCCCTTAAAATAGCAAAATCGTACCTTTGAGTGAGAAGGACTTAAATTCCTGAAGAACTTTCTTTTGGAATCATGAATTTCTTCAGGAACTGAGTACAAGTCATACTTTTGTATTTGCTGAAAGGTACAATAAATTCTTACAGGAGGAGACTTACACAATACAACCAGTGAATCCAGCTTTACTCAACTCACCAAAATTTCTCATGGGAAGACAATCCTGGAGTACAGGAGAATTCCCTGATAAACCTAATGATACCTAGAGCACTTGATGAACCTCTGGGTCTATGCAGATAGTATTATCCTAAACCATAATAAAAACATGCACTCCACCATAAGATCCAGAACATCAAACATTTACCTTCCTCAGTAGCTTGGATTCTTGGGAGCATCCTGAGCTGAATAGATGCTTCATACTGCTTCTTGATTTGTGGGTCAGAATAGGGACCATCATGTGGCTACAGACGGTAGTACAGATATTTTGGATCTACTACTCCTAGCTGGTGTCCTTCTTTTAAATCTCCATTGAGAACAAACTGTTGGAGGATATTTTTAAATGTGTCACAAACTTTTAAATTTTGTGGACTCGCTTGTCATGAACGATGATCCAGTATCATTACTCCCTGCCTGCACCTCAGCATCTGCTTTTGGACACTGTCATTTGAAATAGCCTGTTGGAGGATTTGGGGTTTGTAGTTGCACCTGGAGAGCTCAAGCTGGCACATAACACTAAGCTGACATGTCCTAATGGATAATGCCCCTTCTGAAAACTTAACAGACTGGTCCAAACTCCACACTAGCACCTAACCTCCTTGCATCTTTCTCTGTCTTGAGCCAGTTACTGACTTGCACAGAAGAGAAGTCAGGCTAACACTGAACAGTTTTGGAAACCCCAGACTAATTGTATAATTACAGGCTCGGGTATTTTTATTAAAGGAAATTCCTTTGTTTGCTTGAGTTTTTACTTAACAGTGATTAAAATAATTTATACAAGACCACCTTTTCTTTCAGAAATCTCTTGATTGATTTTTATTTATAGTGTTACGGTATTCTGTAGTGTTATCAGATCAGAATGAGGAACAAATGTTTTCTCATAGATATGTTTTCTCACAAGTCCGATAAATTTGCCCTTAGGTAGCATTTTTATACAAGTAGGCATTTAATAAGCAGGACTTATTCACAAGATTATTAATTGAACAACTTTAAAGAGTTTTTAGAAATGTTCTATGCTCATCTATCTGATGTTTTTTCTCTCTGTGCCCCATGTTATTAAGAGGCTATTCAAAGGCAGACAACCAGAGTATATAGATGATAAATTTGTAAACGCAAAACCCACTGGATTTTTCATATTTCAGGGAACAGGAAACATACAAACAAAAACAACTTACCTGGTGTCCAGCCAATTTGTTTGTGATAAAACATGCTACAGACTATGTAATCTATATTCTATAGCTATTTGATTTTTAAGATTCAGAGTTAGCATCAGAGACTGTAATATTTGTAATACAGCTCTTATATTCGTTAAATGCTGATCCACGTCCTAAAAGAAAATTGTTATATGAACATAAACATAACAGATTTTGAAATCTGCTAAGAGAATTTTTATGAGACTCTAAAATGTTGAAGAAGCTTTTATTTATCCTAGATAGTATTAACTAGTCTGTATTCACTACAAGAGGATTTTTAATTGTTTCCCAATAACTAATTTTCATTCTAAGAAGGTGCTCTAATATTCTGGGCTTGTAAAGCACCTCTTAAGCAGGTTTTCTAAGATGTTACATGTAGTGAATGACATTTCTTAAGTTTTTTGGTGCAAATGTCATCAGATGAAAAATTCCAACTATTAACAGGACCTCATAGTTAAATGAAATCATTTACTTGTGAAAACTGAGTAAGAAATGAGAGTTCATATTTGTCTGGACTATAAATAGGCATTAAATTATTCAGATACTTTCCATATGATCATCATATGTTAACTTTCACCAGGTAAGGCCTGTTTCAGGAAAGTCCTTAGACAGGTATTTCAAGCTATCGGCTTCTGTAAGCATGTGATTAAGAGCTTTCCTGAAGAGTGACCCTAATTATCATTCTTACGACTTAAATAAGGTTGGCTATGTCTGCACACCTACTTAACTTGGGGAACAAAGATTCAGCTTTTTAAATTAACATATTAAAGGTTTGTAGTTTCCTCATTTAATATATTAAGTTCCTTCAGAGAAGGAGAAACATTTTAAACTATTTTTGAACAGTTTGTCAGTGACTGCTGTTTTTTAACTCTCTTCCCCTCCTGGTCAGGCTTAAAAAGCATTAAGTTATAGGTCTCTGAATTTTCTATTACAGGTTTTACTATCAGCCAATTCTGACTGTTCTTCTGTTTAATATTTGATCAGTGTCTGGAAAGACTTCTGTCTGAAAGGATCAGTAATGACTTTGATATTTTTTGTCTTGCTGGAAGTTGGCTATCTTTTAGCAATGCTTTTAAGGCTATGCAATTGCTTCTATGTTTTGCAGTAGCATACCTTGTATTGAGTTGCAAAAGCTGCATGGCATCCGTAATGTCAATGTTTCCTTAACTTTTTTTTTTTTTCTCACTTTTTCCTAATTACATGTATGTCATCATCCAGTATTATAAGCAGTTCTCCTAAAAGCTCACTTTTCAGATTTATTTTTCCCCTATTTTCTTCTGCTGATTTAAAGAAAATGCATTAAAACAATTCTGATGTAAAAAGCAGGTCTCATTTAGGGCATATCTCTAGCTCAGAAAATTTAAAAAAAGCTCCTGCTGGTTTATAATGATTTAATGAAGAGTAAAAAAAAAAAAAAGCCCCCTTAATGTGGATAGGGATCTGTATGAAATTTTTTACACTGATACAGCTTATTCCCATGAAGGAAACACAAGGTTTTTAAAGTCTTTAAAGGCACCATTTAAAGCTGTACCGTCATGTATGCCAAAATTTTTGCTGGCATGATAACATCAGAAAAGAAGATGTCACACCCTTTTCTGTAACTAAACTGGTGTGACTCTTCAGTATTGATTATTACTTCTGATTCTTCATTGCAAGATGATGATGTGTAGAAAACCATGGAAATAAATATTTCCTTTTTTTCTTACAGGTTATATTTGAAGGAGAAAACCAAAAACTTTTCCAGCTGTTTTTCTTAAAGTTTAATTTTTTCCAACACAAAGATGTCTTCAAGAGCTACTAATATAGCTAATTGTTTAACATTTAATAACAGGCTACCCAAGAACTATACTGATGTCAAGAAAATGCAAGGCAAATAGTCTAATAGTAATTTCTAAGTCTTCATAAATGATCTCATCGAATAGGTTCAAATCTATGCAAAAATGATCACTTCAGCATTTTACTGAGGCTGATAAATGAAATCTTAGCAATATTTGTGTATTGCGTTTTGGATTAAGCTTTTTCTACTTTCTACTTCTGCTTACATCTTCACTGAACAGATTTTTGACCCCTTTAAGTAAAGTATCTTTTTCTTATTTTTCTTACCAGTGGTTAACAACATCCAGCTTATTCCAATACCAGGAAAAAATAAGAAAATGTCAGAGAAAAAAAATAGATCAGGAAAAGTACTTCATTAATGCATATCCAGAATTCAAACACCCTTTAAAATGCTGATGTGGTTTTTTTTGTGTGTTCGTGCCTTGGCAGGCTTTGTGCCAAGTTTGGAAGATACTCTAGAAGGAATGGAACTTAGTAACTTTTCATAGTATGTACTTCTAAATACTTAGCAGAAAGCAATTTATTAGCTACTTAACATAGAAGCTAATCAAATAACAGCTGGCTAGAGCCAGGACAGATATGCCAAACAATCTTTTGACAACCTGTCTATTTCAAATACAGCTAATTGTTGTACAAAGTTACCTTATGACTATGAAGATGGTAAGCTTCAGAATTAAGAGGGGATATTTTCATGGGTTACTGTACAAGTTCAAATTGACTTGTTTTAATATAAAATATTCACTGCAACGAACACTTTTGCTCAGTTATTCTTGAAGATTTTACTATAAAGACTAGTTGATGATAGCACTTCCTGGGCTATCTTTGCAAGGCAAAAGACCAGAAGCGTCAAGTGTGTTAAAAGATGCAATTTCTTATCTTGCTTTTGATATCAAGTGGTCCTGTCGTGATAGGCAGATTTGGCTCTGAAAAAACCCCACTATTTAAAGATTTCAAATTAAAAAGATTAAAAAGCATTGAAAAATATATCAAGAGTTAAACTGCAGTCTTTAATCACATGGGCATGCACAGAAGTGATCTGTTGGAATTTAGTGGGATGCTCTCATGAATAAAGGTTTCTGGAACTGACCTCTATTTTTCTTGCACTTGATTGCTGAAACATAGAGGTATTTTTATTAATTCAGATGAATTATTCTAATATTTTCCATAGGCAAAGTTTCTGAAGGGAACTATAACGTTATTTTACAAGATATTTGTCTTGCCTTATAGAAGGTGTTTCATCACTGTCAGAAAAGCTCCCTGTGTAGTTCCCAATGAAGCCTCACAAACATTTACATCTCCTACTGGAGGGAAAGCTGATTTAATTGGGAGTCAACATACTTTTTAAACCTCACAAAACACACAAAAAAATAATAAATCCACAACTTTTTTTTTTTCCTTAATTTGACCCTGGACCTGAACATGATTAACAGGAAAAAGCTCTCTACAGCACTACAAGGAATAATTAAGCTGTAAATTTAGTCTGTGTTTGCCAAATTGGAAACAATATTTTTTTTACCACAGGCTTCCCCCACCCCAACTTTATCTGTCTAGATAAACATAATTGAGTAATGGATGATGGTTTGTTAGCTTTTTATTATACATGTTTGCAAGGGCATTAAGAATAATCATAAAATGAACAACAAATATTATAGGTATTGAGGTTTTCAGCAGTGGAAAACGTGACTTTTTCAAATCTGTGCTGGAAACATGTATTCATACAAATTAACTATTCCTCTATGCAGAACAGCAATTGAGATACTGCTGTCTTAGTTGATTTACATACACTAATTGCTAGTTCCTATTAAGCACTGAGTAGTCCCTTGCTTAATAATATTCGTAAATTAATATTTTCAGATAGCAGTTATCCACAAATACTAGGAAACACTAAATTCACTTTAGACTTTGGCAGTGAAATTGCATTATCCTTTCATTTAGCAACTTATTTTTGGTTTTGCTGTTCAAACAAAATGACCTAGTGAAGTTGTCAAAATTTGCCATATTTTGTATGTGTATATTATGTAAACATAGTGTATGTATATACTTATATAACAGTAAAAGTTTCACACAGACAGGGTTGGAAATAATTTTTTCTGCACTTTGACTAAGTCATGCAATCAAAATGTCTCTACTAAAGTGAGTCATTTATCTGGCTGGGAAATAATTATGTTCATATTTTGCTGCTGACCCTTTAAAGCCGATTGAGTTCTCTATACACAGGACCTACAGGAATAATCCATATTTATGGCTAATGCAGTTCAAAGGAAAATCTGGGCTAGCACTTGTAAAATTTCTCGCAGCTGAACTTCCCCAAAAATCCATCTAACAGTTTAGTTCACTAGCATATGGCTCATCTGTATCTTAATCAATGCAGAGCTGACAAATCAGAAGACAACATCACAGGCACAATATGCCTTGCCAGCCTGTGGCAAAGGGAAGCCATAGACTTTACAGAAAATGAAGACTGGAAATGCCCAGCCATAGCACAGCTGACAGAACCCATACAGGCTTCACAACATCACATGTAAATTCACGTCACTGCATTGGCCTTGTATCAGCCAGGAACTCACAGCCAGTGAGATTAGAGCACAGCAATGGCCCTTCTGACTGGATAGCTGCACTCAGACGAGTTGCTGTCAATGGCTTGATGTCCAACTGGCGACCAGTGATAACTGGTGTTCCTCAACGGTCAGTACTGGGACCAGTGCTGTTTAATATCTTTGTTGGCAACATGGACAGTGGGATCAAGTGCCCCCTTAGCAAGTTTACTTGGTGATGACACCAAGCTGTGTGGTGTAGTCAGCTCTCTGGAGGCAAGGGAATCCACCCAGAGGGACCTGGACAGGCTTGAGAGGAGGGCCCATGCAAACCTAATGAAATTCAGCAACACCAAGTGCAAGGTACTCCATGTGGCAGGGCCAAACACAGATACAGGCCTGGTGGAGAATGGATTGAGAGTTGCCCTTAGGATTTTTAAGGTCCTTTCAAACTCTAACCATTCTATGATTCTATGGATTACTCAATTAAATATTACACTGAGTTGAGGCCTTTATATGGGACTACTTTGTGTCCTATTTACCAAATAGATGTCCCAAATTATTAGGAGTCAACAGTGGTAAAAGCCCCTCAATTTTGCAACACACTGACGGGCACTCTGACCTACTTGGCTCTTTTGCTTTCTCCTATGTTTGGTAAAACCACTTCAGGTCCAGGACAGAAAACGCTGGAGATTGGTATGTGCTGGAAAAGCATACAGGAATTCCATATTCTGCTTCAGCGACAGTGTGAAGGGATTGCTTTAGTAACAAGTTCCTCAATTTTAGAAACTCAGTTCTGTATTTGACTTCTGAAGATAATAAGATATTTTTGTTGTTATTGTAGTGATACTTGTAATGTAAAAATTTCTTGATATTTTTCAAAACAGAAAAACCTAACCCTGAGAGTGCTGTGACTTTCTTTTATGGAATTCTTGATGCTGTACATATGTAGTTTAATCTTCTAGAAAATGAAAAAACTAGCAAGAGAAGTAAATTTTTACCTCTGTTTAGTTCTTTGTGTTTTGAGGACTATGCTCAGAGATAAGAGGGTCTCCGTGCTTGTTCTTGCCAAAGGTACGATCATGTAGAATATGACAGAACGAAGCATTAATACCATACATTGCCATACGAGAATGACAAATGTCAATCTTAGAAAATGCTTTTAAAGATAAGCAATATCTCTGTTTTGCTGGGATACTTGCTCAGTTAAAGAGGCACAAAAACACTACTACTGGAACTTCAAGTAAAACCTCAATTTACTCCCAGAAATTAGTGATTTTCAGACTCTCATCTGTGATCAAAGGTCCTGAATTCTACTCCTGTTGTGTTTCTGTTGACACTACTGAGGACAGACTGGAGTCCAAGAAACCATAACTAAGGAAGGTAATGAAAATTACCTTACAGGATGACTCTGAATATAGGACATTATTGTGGAGTATTTCTGCACGGTTTTGATGATAAACATTGTCCTGCATGAAGTAAAATAGTAATCTGATGGACACCATTAGTCTTCTTTTTACCTGCGTTGTGTGTCTGTTTGTAACAACCACTGTTACTTGTTATTACTGTGATATTTCTAAAGTTAATTATTATAAATTATTACTTTGAACAGTACTTCATCCCAAAAAGGTGTGTAAAAGTGTGCATCAATCTTAAGCTTGAAAGCATTCTGAATTTCCTCCCTCTATGATAGAAAGATAAAATTTAAGACTTTAAAAATCACTTCAACTAATAGGATGAAGACAGCAATTCAGGTTCATCATTCAGTTCTGGGATGTTCTTTCACAACTCAGTATCAATTAGCTTTTTAATTTTTTTCTTAAATGGATATTACCTTTACTGCTTTATGAAATGTTTACAACAATGCAAATCTCACAAAGAACCTCCAAATTAGAGACATCAAAGCCAAGTTCATGGTTCTTGCTGAAAATAGGGAAGTTTTGATTCTGGTAAAGTTTCATTTTGAATTTTTTAAACCCAACTCCTCAAACAAAAATTATGGCAAAATTTATATTGGCAAAGTTTATAAAGAGCAAAACCTAAAAGACGTTTTCATTAGGAGTAGGTGTATAATTTTACATATCTCTTTATATGTCTTCATAATGATAGTGTCTAAACTCCAACAGTTATAACAGGTGATTCTCAAGATCTTTAATGACAGATAGGTATGGCTGCCATGGTTTGTGTCTGCAGTTCTGAAAATACTTTGTGAAGGATACCTGGCACTACTGAAGATAAGCATGAGCTTTCACTGTAGTTTTGATGCTATATATATAAAATGTGGGCTTTATCTAATTTTTGGACTGCTAAAATCAGAAATGCCTTAAAAAAACCTAACACAAACACCAAAAACAAAACAAAAAACCCAAACTAACAAAATCCTAACTATATATATATATATCTCACTGAAGGTACTATGGGTTAGGATAAGGAAAATAACAACAAGAAGATAATTAAGGTACTTGTCTCTGACTTGCATAAACATTCAGATGATGTTTTCATTTTTTTTGTCCTTTTGAAATGCTCACGTGGTAGTATAAAGGCCATAAATCATTCTTGTGAGCCAAAATATCATTTGCTACTGTCAGAAGACAAGTTAACAGTATTACAACTTTGATGAAATTTGAATGTGTTCCACATTCAATTTTTTTAATAAGAACTGTAAATAACAGACCATTTTGGAGCATAATAAATGATCCCTTCCAAAGTCTAATGATAGGTTACTTTAGTTATAGCCATTTTTTTATAGCAATAGACAGCTTTAAAAAAATCATTCTTACAGCTTACACATAATTTTGAAGAGCTGGAATACAGTTTTGGAGCAAGTCCATTCATGTAATTTATTCCAGTGTGACAAGTACTAGGAATATCTTTGATGACTTAAATCTCATTTTACACAGGAAGCTGACTTATCTTTTGGGATTTCAGTTTGCACACAGTATTATCTTCACAGGTATTTCATATTCTGGAGGTTTTCTTTCTACTCGGAGTATTACTCCGATAGATCGAACCTCATCAATCAGATGCTAAAGATTTATAAAGTAGGTTTTAAAATAACAAGATTTTTAAAATAAGGGAATTCTATTTATTTAATAAAATTTTCATCTGAATTTGAAGTCTCTGAAGAATCATATTTTCCAGATTTTTACTGGAACCCTAAAGAGTAACGTTTGCTTTTTTAAATTAAGTAAAGCACCGACTCCTACTTAATTTGCAACTTCCAAAGCTTGTGATTTAATTAACATACAGCAAGATTTATGACATAATCAAGAGGTCAAAATAACGCAGCCATATTATTAGCACTAACTGCAGCATTGTAGAGTTCTTTACCTATATTCTAAGCAAATAACTATTTACAAGCAAAATAAGCTTCAACAGTTCTGAAACAACTAGAGAAGAAAAATCAAGGCCCCTTCAGAGAAGTGCATTCATCTTTCTGCCTCTAGTGAGGCTGTCATTTTGTGTACAGCCCAAGACATAGAAAGCAGATGGATAAAAAACACCATATACATTAATGCTGTTCATCATGAAAAGAAATTATAAGATGAATTTCAGTTTGAAACTACAAATATCTGTCTTGGAAGAAAAAAAAATATTCTTTTTTATTATATTTTATTTTCTATTTTTATATAAAATATTTTTATTAAAATATATTTTATTATATTTTTATTTTATTTATATTTTTATTATATTCTATTTTATTATAATGTTTTGCCTGCTTGTTGGTCCTCCTCTTACTGTAGTTGTAAGTGTCCCATCTCTGCATGTTATATAGAGACTACAGTCACACAAAAACTCTCCAGTTGGAGTTGTGTTTGAAGGGAAAAAAAAAAAAAAAAGAAAATTACTTACTCTGAGTGGGCATTTTTTTCCTTAAATTTTACTATGTGGTCAGATCTATTCTTGAAGAGAAAGGTATGAAAATCTTGCTTCCCAGCTTTGTGCTACAAGCTAACTATCAATTCCCACAGCCTATATTGTTCTTTTTACCACACTGTATTTTTTTACAAAATTTAACTTTTTCTGATAGTTTAGAAGATGAAAAGCTATTTATGGAATAAACAGCAACAAAAGCTAGCCAACTCTGCACAGCATAATGGGATTTTAATGTATTCTTCTTGTTGGCATACTGTATTTCTGTGATAATTTTATGTGACAGCATAATTAAACTGGAAAACAATTCCCATTTCCTATGTATTTTATCTATTTATCATAATTTATTTCTTTACTTTCTTGCTCTGCTATAAATATTATTGTAAGGAGAGTTAAATAAGTTAAACCAATGCAATTACTTTTACAGATTGAAATTAACTTCATATATCAATTTATACTGGTTTGTATACAGCATCTACTATTTGCCCTGTACAAATAAATGCATTTGTTGCAGTATATTTATAGTGTCACTATGGTTTCCATGTTTGCACTCCTTTTGACTAATGTTCCATATGTTAAAAGTTGACATTTTAACAATATTTTCAAACAATTTCATTCATTATCAAATAACCATTTATTACATTGTGGCAATTTCAAACCATTTACTGGACCCTGTAGATGTTGCTAAACAATGATTTATCATGGAGTGTGCAAATTTTAGTGCTTATCACAGCAAATACAAAAAGTAACATTAAATAGTGACCTGACAACAGTTCTGACTAAATTATTTTCTTTTTTTCATCTTGATGAGTCATATTTAGTTAATAGCATTTTGTAAACACACTGGAAATTGAGGGCAATATTCTAGACTGCTCTATTGTAGAAGGCTCTTTCTGGTTTCTCAATTCTTTTGCATGCTTGGGGGATAAATTGTGTCTCTTATTGCCTTTGTATTTTCTTACAGTGCCTACGGTGCCCCAACATTGCTATGTGTGACAGTGATTTTCACATTTTATTTGGGCAAGAATCGAACAAAATCCACATCTAGCCAAATCTGTATTGATTTTGGCTTACGTAGGGCGAATAGCAGTGATGCAAAGGATTTCCAATTCTGTTTTCAGGAAAAGTGTCCTCCCTTTGTGGCTAGAGGGTGTTCTAGCCAACAAATAGGACTGTTTTAATTTCATATGTGACCACTTGGCTGCAAAATGCTGTGCTTGTATCTCAATTCCTTATGTCCCTCATTTCTATTGAACTTTTGATCCGCAGTATGTTTGTGAAAAAACAGACTGATAGCCCAAATGATAATTAGGTCTCTGGAAGTGTTTAGGTGCAAACTTTACAAGGCACCAGTATTTGAGGGAGACATTCCCGTCCTCAGAGATCTCATTAATCATTGCAGAGCTCACATATTCAACTCAACATTAAGTAAATGGAAAGGTTTAAATATTACAGAGGATATTCATAGCATGAGTTTCAATGACTTGGGAGGATTCCTCATTTGTGAGGTTTATACATGGTCTACTGCTAAACAAATCACTAACACTGAATTTAAATGATCCCTAAATCAATAGTTTGCTTTCTACTACAGTAACATTAAGTAGCTCCAGATAAAGCCAAGACATCACTGTGCAAAGCTAACATCTTAACATCATCTTTGTTCAAAAGAGCTTTACAGTCTACACAGCTTGTTTATGAACAACACCTTAGATGGTGATCTTCTTTAGCCAAGGCGATGAAAAGAGCAGAACTGAAAACTGAACACAGAATTTTTATATATCAGTCTTAATTTCAAGGCATCCAAGAGGTTTTGATTCATTATCTTTAATTCAGGAATGGTGATCAGAACTACTTGTTCTGTTACTGCTTCCATGGTACAGCCAGCAAAGACAGCTTTTACTCATTAACCTAATAACATAATAATTGAGTTTAAATTGCCACAGCTTTCAACTTGTGCTGGTAAACAGGCTGTAAACTGTAGTAGAAAAGAAACAATGCTTTGTTCTACAGCCTGTGTTATAGCATAGAGTTCTCTGCCAGAAAGGTGCATGCAGCTAAGCCTGGCAACTTCAGCAGCCAGTGCAGCAACAGCTGAGATGCATCACAAATCGGGGCTCTTATCCATGCAGAAAGGTAAAATCTTCTTTGCCTGCTGAAGGTCTCATAATCCCTGGTTTAAGGACTTCAGTTCTTTAATCTTATCCATACATATCTTCTGTGTTTCATTCTAGGATATCAAAGTTTGTGTTAACTTGTGATGACAGTAGCTAATGCTTGGATTTTGGGATTTATTGGTGTTTGGTTTCTTGGGGTTTTTTGTTTCTTGTTGGGTTTTTTTTTGTTGTTGGGGTTTTTGGTTTGGTGGGGGTTTCTTTGAGTTTGGTTTTTTTTTTTTTGGTTACCCGGCTCTGCTAGTATCCTGTGAGAAATTTTTCTAGACTAATAGAATATGACCAAGCCCGAAGTACATTTACAGAGTACACGAGGAAAGCTCATACAAAACTCAGTAAACCATAACCACTAAACAAAACAAAACAGGACCATTAACTGTTAGTTCTCAAACTTCAGAAATGATTTTTAGGAATTCTTGGTCTATTCCTGAATCACAGTAATTCTTAACAAAACTGTCACTGAATCAGGTAGGCCAGATCAGACACAATAAGAAGTTTTGGCTTAAACCAATCACTTAAGTGATGCCATATGATGCTAGAACAAACGAATCATTATAGCCATGTCCCTGGTTATTTAAAAAAAAAAGAAAAAATGTCTTAGAAAATGAAAGCATCCAAGGGCCCGGTGCAGGCAAGAGTAAGCATTTTATTCATTGGAGAAAGTCAAGCTGAGTTCAATGACAGGTCAGAGCTGAAGGTCTGCTCAGAATCAGGTACCTCAATTTAAAGCACTTTGGGCACAGATGTGTCTATGGCCAAACACTCAAATGAGCCTAATATAAGTACAAATGTGTTTGCTTCCTTTTATTTTAATCAGTCTAAATGACTAAGTGCTAAGATATTGAGGTATGTTCAGAACCAAGTTTTGTTAATCCAGGAAGTGATCCTGAGATGACTGGTTTTGTTATTCCATTTCCATTCTTCTCCTCTGCTCTAGTCTGCCTACTGGAGATTACTATCCCTTGATTTCCACTGGTTAAACTGATCATTTGGCTTCTTTTTCACCTAATTCTATGAAATCAAGTTTTTAAAAAAATAATATTTGTGGTAGACTTTGTATGTTACAATCCATGGAGGTTCAGCTATCAAGTGCCAGAGATTATGCCTGAAAATGGCAAAACACATTTTTTAATACAGTCAGGATTAACCCTCTCAGAATTCAGAAATGTAAAAAGAGAGTTAAGTTTTTCCCATAATCAAAGATATTATTTATATGTGGCCAGCAGCCTAGATGTGAGTGAAGGAAGTCATCAAAGGGAGCTCTTTGCTCACTTACGGAGATATTATACAAAACATTAAACCCAATGAGGGTATCTGTCAAAATCTAAGAGACTCCATCTCTGCTTATCTACCTTCCATTATGGCTTAATTTGACACTAATTGCAAAAATGATTTAACTTAGCTAATCTCCAAAAAATACTGTTTGAAAATTAAAATTAATGGCTAGGATAAAATCAAAGTATCCTAACTGAATAAATGCTTAGAGATGAAGGGCCAGAGACTGACAGAAAGTTTAAATGGAAGTTACTTCAAAAAACTGCATTTAGTACATAAAGCCACAGAGAAACAAAAATGAATTTAAAGAAGGATATGACAAGTATCAGTGGAGGAAATGTCAAAGAAATTGTGCAGTGATAGAGAAGGATAGAAAGACAAATTTGAAGCATTTTACCTCTAAAAAGGACTCTGGGATTATTTTGTTAGATCTAAAAAACCACAAGAAATTACACACTCTAGAAAGTTTCATACAACTAGCAGAACCTAGAAAATCAAGTATTTATCAACTATGCATTGGACAAAGTGGAGAATGTGATTGTTGGAAGTTGTCAGTCTCTCCATATGAGGTTTGTAGTTCAAAAGTTAAATTTGCAACAGCAAACTAATTATAGTTTTGTGTTGTTCTTCCAAGTCCCTCTTTCTGATATAGACACTGTGTAATATGATAGACTCTTGTCTGTACCAGATGGTACTAGTCCCCAGTGAATCGTATGCCAGCTGTGCACAGCCAGAATACAACATGCTCCAACCACGCTTCCTCTCACTATGTGCCCAGCACACCAAGGCTACATTGATGCTTGGGCTGATGAGCGTTCAGGGCAGCCCAGTGTGTGTCAGAGGCTCTCTGTAGAGCAAGAGTATGAGAGAGAGAGCAGCTTGCAGAGCTATATGTGTTGTGCTCTACCTACTACTTTCTCCTTTGCCAAACTTCACAGGCGAAAGGAATGCAAAGACAGCCTCCTTTGTCTGTTGCGTCTGTTTTATCTAGGAAGTTGGAAGGGTACTGTTCTCCAGCATACAAAGAGTATAGTTTCCCTTATCCTTACATTTGCATTAAATTAAAGGGTGCCATTTGAGCATCACTCCAGCACCACCAGAGTTGCTTTGCTATACAGTATGGTAGGAAACCTAACTACCCTACTACAACACTAATGCCTGCTTCCCTTGCGCTCTTGTGTGCTTACTTAATGTAATTAGCAATGTGTACAGCTTACAAGGGAGAATAAGGTTGATTCTAACACATGGTTAATTAAGATATTATAGTTAGCTATTTGCTAGGCTGACTCAGGGGAGTAGTAATAGGATATGGAGTTTTTCACCTTAAGTTCAGCTGTTCTTACCCTCAAATTCCCAGGCAGTGATCAGTAATTTCTCATTAACCCTGGCACAAGATGAATCTGACTCCATTCAGGCATGTGGATGAGTTTTGAGCACACGTCTGTCAACAATGAGTGCCAGTGTCTCTGATAATTAAATTTCAAAGTGAAGAACCACACTGCTGTGAGTGAATAGCAGAAGTTGATGCCTCCCTGTGGCATTATTTTAACTCCCCTTTACTTTTTTTTTTTTCCTCTCCAGACTTAACAAGCTATCATAAACTATTACAATATCAGCAGATACAGATTCAGGTCTTGAAGACTACAAATTGACTGTTGTCCTTAGGTTCCCCTCCAAGACAAACAACTAATAGTAATACAACCATAAAAGCTGGGAAAACATACTTTAAAAAATATCCAACACAACACCTAAATTATAATGATCTGCAAGAGGCCCCTTATTTCATGATCCTACCTGCACTGCCAAGAACGTAAAGAATCATTGGTTCTTGACATCATCTCCTTGCCAAAGGGCAATTACCTCTTTTGTATGCATTGCCTTAATCATGTCAGGTTGCATCCCATAAATTTGCATGTCTCACAAGGAAGCACAGTGCATTGCCAGCAGCCTGATAGGCCAGATCAAAACAATTTTCTAATGTATGTTTACATCATCTTTGGCTCCTGAGCTGCTTTTGCTCTAGTTGTTCTGCAAAACTGATCACATTCTCCCTCTCCAAACTGTGTGTTGCATCGGGGATAGGAAGCGGAATAACCAGAATATGGATGGATATGTTGCCCTTACCAGAACTGGGCAATGCTTTCTAGAGCCATGAACTGCAATCAGCTACAAAAATGAAACCACATGCTAAATATAAACACAGTCCTCTGAGACAGGCTTGTTTTCAGTGTCAGTGAGGGAAACAGGGAGAGAGAGAGGGAGTGCACAGGCATGTATGATGGAGGGGGTGTAATGAATGCCAGCTCCCCTCCCGACTCTCTGGGATACGTGTGGATGACAAACTCTCTGAGGAACAATTCCTTTGACTGGTTCGTTGAGGAAAGGAAACTTGCCACACTGCCAAGAATAAAAACTGCTTCTGGGCTTAGTTTTGAATTTTATAAAGTGAATAAGTGAAAAACGTATACACATTCACTTCAGACCCAAGTCATGAATAATTAAAAGAATATATAATTGTACCCAGTTTTCCCCTCAAGCTCAACCAGCAAAGATATCTTCTGTCCATGTAGCAGGGTACTTCATGGTTTTTTTCAGAAACTGTAAGTGAGCTGAACCAAGTATCACTGAATTCATACTGCATGCAAGTATGAATAACAGCCTGACCATCAGAATGCACAGGAACGCAAACTGAGAACTCAACAGTTCCATATGAAAGAAGCTGCAGATTTTTTGGTTATGCATAAATATTTTCCTGGTGTGATTCACCCACATTTGATATTGGATTCTGACCACAACATGATAAAAAATTATATTATACACACAGAATTATGGTAGACATTAAGCTGATACAGCAAATGGCAAAAATCAGACATTTTTTATGAGACACAATAAGATAAGAATGCTTACCATGTTAAAAATACCTATGCAGAAATAGCAGTTGTGTATCTCCCTTTAGCAGTGTAAATATCTCCTTTTTCTAAGATAGGCAGACTTTCTAGTACAAATTAAGAAATGTGAGCTGGTGGTATACAGCCATGTGTTTGTGCAATTCTACTGGTGCACTAGAATTGTTCAATGGTATTTATCTGGAAAAGGCAGACCTCCAATTGCTTTTATTTTTTCACATGGGTCCCTCAGTTTTCAACCAAAGTGAAATTTAGGACTAATGTCTTTTTCTTGAGGGCATAGAATTTAGCAAATATGGTATACATAGAAAAGTATTTAGTACCTTTCACTTGCAGATACAGAAGTCTTATTTAAATACTAATGAAGAACATCTAGAGCTTCATAACTTGATAGTCATAATATCCCCTCTGTACGCACACACAGAGACATGAAGACTCATGGCTAGCAAGTTATCTCTTGCTTTCTCTCATACTGCATGGCTGTTTGTACACAACAAACTGTGATGCTGTTAGGAAAAATATATTTAAAAACCTGAAAATCATACACATGGAGGATGAATAGATTCTCTTTTCTACCTAGGCAATAACTATGTCCTGGAAACGGCAAAAATCTGGGGTTTGGTTTAACTGTTATGAAAGACATGTATTCCCTGTATTTTTGTACTTCCAAACAAAAGATCTTCACTTAGACTTGACTTAGACATTTGACTTCTTTTCAACAACAAGGTATTTGTTCAGATAGAAAAAGGCAAAATGTCAGGGAGAAGGAGATGTGAAGTGCAAGTCTGCTTAAGAAGAACTAGTCCACTACAGCATCATGGGTTCTATGTGAAGTAGCTCGGGGAGGCTGAGCTGTACTTTCATACACAGGGACGTAGAAGGACTGTGGTGAGGGTCACTCTCTGCACAATAATTTTACCCATGATATGCAAAGAGGCTGCAACTATGAAACTCAGCTAGGTAAAGTAGCGTCACAACTGTTTACAGTGGAATGGCTTTAAGGAGGTGATGATATACCCAACAGGAATATTACAGAAGTGAGGCAAAATATTGTACGCTAGCTACTTCCTGTCCACTTATCTGAAAGCTACTACTCTATAATGTGTTGCTTTTGTCATTTTGTATCACAGGTGTCTGAGACAGGACCCAAATTACATGCAGGCACTACAAAAGAAGAAGTAAATTACAGCCCAAAGCCCTTATCATCAAAAAAGGGCAAGATAAAGTTGGAAAAAAACCCCCAGCATTTGTACTTTCTATAGGTAGGAGATATAGGAGGAATTCTATACAAATACAGTCTCTACATACTGCCCCACAGCCACAGACTTTCAAATGAATGTTTTAAAATTCCATTTCTGAGCTGTTGCTTGAACCACTTGAGAGGGGGCACATCTTTAATCTAGGGTTTATTTTGTTGGGGTTTTTTTTTAGATTACTAGAAAATATTTTTATAATAACTAAAATGGGAAAAGAATGTTTTGGTATTCTGTTGCTTTTTCTATTTTTTACTATTTTCTATTTAAAGTTTAATTGTGAATTATTTCAGACCTGAAACTGTGTATCAGTTGATTTTTCCCATGCACAGAATAAAATTCATGTGACAGAGAGCAATGTGACAGACATTTCTTCAAGCCTGTTCTCTTTGGTAAAGCTTTCATGTGAGAATCTGCTTATATTTGCAATTGTCTGATGTCTAAAAATAGAATTATTCAACATTCCCTAGTCGTTGGCTCTGACCTCTTGTTTGCTTGTTTTCTAGGTTACATGTGAACACGACAGATTTACAGCTATGTTGTGCCACCCCGTGTAAGAGATGGGAAATTGCACAACTTTGTTGACCATCATGACTCAAGTTTGGCATTAGTGTTCTGCAGATGACATTTGAGAATTTTGAAGAAAGTGTTGAGTTTATCAACAACTGAAGCATTGTTGAAAAGCATTAGAAGTATCTAAGACTGAATTTTTCTTGAAATATTAACTTGCTGGAAAACTTTCAACCTTTTGCTTTAATAAATAAGACATGGTGGCCCTTTATTTATGCCTGCTTTGATGAAAGGTAAGGAAGATTATCTATTGAGTAATAAAATTATTACCTACAGCATAATTTAATCTCATTTTCTATATTTTCTAAAGCACACTAGAACCGTCTGGATTCAAAATCTGTACTGCAATACTTTGTGAACTTACGTTTGCTGATAAAATTAGGGGTGTTTAGGCATAAAACTAATAGATAAGTTTTGATCCCTGTTAACTGAGCAGCCCACACAAGGGAACTTCTCTTTTCTGTAATGCAATGTCCCTCGCTAGGAATCACAGGCAACCTTGATATTTAGAGCTCAGTTAGACCCAGCTCATTCTGGACAAATTCCAACTGTTCAGAGATACTCTGAGAGTCAGCAGGCTGAGATCTCTTACCATTCAGTCTTCAATTCCTAGGCAAGTACCTTACCAACTGATCACAAAAGTCACATAATCAGATCTTCACTATTAAAAGCTGGGGTACGATGGGCATGGGAAGTTCCAAACTAAGTTAACAGTAAGTTTGGTGCAACTGGAAGCAGATGGAAAAACATAATGTCCTTAAACATGGAGTGCTTGGTCTTCCTCTGTGGCATTCTTACTTCCACAGACAAAAAGTGATGACATACATAAGAAAGGTGGCAGGATACAATATTTTTTCCTCTTCACTGCTTCCGCTCGCTGCTTTACTGTATTTCTCCTACCAGCCGTTACTCACCCTTTCTGTATACTTAATCTAGCTCTTGCTTTACATTTGTAACTATTATCTGATAAATCTTACCACTCTCTACAACTCCCTGAAAGGAGGCTGTAGAGAGGC